>BHFT01023512.1:0-11190 GCA_004320025.1 Laticauda laticaudata
TTGCATCTTTGGGTGGGCGGGGCGACGGCTTGGATGTTGACCTTGGGGTGTTGATTGAGGCAACTTCGTATTGGGGTCAATGCAGTGCACCATATCCAGTTGTGTGCAACAAAAGTACTGCCTACTGTGGCAAGCCTGCTCCCACCATTCCCCCCCCAATCACATGTTTTTTATATGATTAGGCCTCATTTCATGCCTATAAAACATGCTGGGACTTCCTATTGGGGGAGGCCGTATTGTTGGAGAAACAGGGTAGATATATATAGATATATAGATATAGATAGATATAGATATATATAGATATGTAGATATGTAGATATGTAGATATATAGATGCAGATACATACATACATAGGGAGGAAGGGAGGGAGACATGGTGGCACAGTGGTTAAAATGCAATATTGCAGGCTTATTCTGCTTTCTGCCAGGAGTTCGATCCTGACTGGCTCAAGGTTGATTCAGCCTTCCAGTCAGTAAAATGAGGACCCAGGTTGTTGGGGGCAACATCCTGCTTAGAGAGGGCTGAAAACCAGTATGCAGCATATAATTCTAAGTGTTATTGATATTTATATATTTATTTTGCCATTTGCTAAATAAATAAATATATAAATCACATAATGTTAAAAGTTTATGATCTTGTGGTGCCACATTACTAACTGTTCAGGGCCATTTGCAACCCATGGGCTGTGGGTAGAACACAACTGTATTAGGACTCATCTAGGGCAAAGATGCTGGTCAGGCAGAAAGTTGTTCTTTATCCAATGTGAAATTAATTGAGGGAATTTGCTTTCACATAACATGGAATACCTTTTAGTTGAGACTCTTTTGATATATTCATGGAACATAGCTCCATCATTGGCAATTAATAAACTTCAGTGATTAAGTTAGTCTCTTTAAACATTAATTTTTGGAAGCAAAATCAACAGAAGAATTTGGAGTAGTTGGCCATGGTGGCAAAAAGAATGCCAAAAACCTTCTATTCAGTTGAAGTCTCTTTATGCTTTCACTGTGAAGACACATGTTTAGGTTGAAAAGGAGTCCTATGAATGATAGAGATTGCCACCTAAATGACACTAAAATAGCACCACCACCTGCATTATTTGATCCTTGGAACAAAACACATGTCCAAGTAGACCAGTGTTTCTTAAACTCTTTTTTCCCCACAGCACCCCTTCTTACTTTTAAAAACTATGGACCCCAACAAATTTTTTGTTTGTATAGGTCACCAATATTTACTATATTAAAAATAAAAATTGATGCATTTACTGCTGCTCTTGCTCCTTGTGATTGTTTGATGAGATTTTGATATTGTATTATTTTTCAGCATAGGCGGGCAAATAATTTTGATTTTGCAGATCTAGTCTTAGGACCACACTTCAAGAAACCCCAGAGTAAAATGTTCTCTGCAAGGTAGAATAATTATCTGATTGGAGAAAAGGCATGGATGACTCGATTATTTCATCTTTTGCAGCTGCCAAAAACAATGAATTTAAAAATGCTGTAATACCGTCGAAAAATAATGAATTTAAAAATACTGTAATAAGTGTAAAGGAGTAATTGATTAATATCCACTTATGTACAATATCTAATCTCCGCAGAAAACAGCATACAAAAAGAAGATCTATACAACATGTCACAAAGAATTCACATGCATCTGCTCGATAGAGTAACTTTGGTAAATGTCATTGCTTAGAAGAGATCGATCAGCCAACCGATTTTGTGTGGTTTTAATTAAAAAAAAAAAAATGGAGGAAATTGATAAAGAAATGCTAGTGCAAATATTCAGTGTTAAAGAGTTGCTGACTTATTGCTGCTGTTTATTGATCTCTGTGATTGACATAATGCAATATAAATGTCATTACTTTTAGAATTCCTCAGCTTTATAGTGACTTCAGAAGTGAGCATATGTCCACTGCTGTTGAAAGGTCACATGAAGAAGATAACTTAGTACAAAGGTGGAGCTTCTCATGGCTTCCAGCAGAGCAAATATATAAATAAATATATATATAACATATTTATATATAAATATAAATATAACTATGCACCCTGATTGAAATATTGACAGCCAATGGCTTCAAAAAAACAAAATCACCAACTTGATCCACAAAAACACACCAAGACATAACAGAGACCTAGAAGACCAACAGACCGACCTATGGAACCACGCTGTTCTTGCCCCTACATCAAGAGGTTACTACAGATAAAATCAGTAAGATCGTACGAGCAGGCATCAATCAAGACTGCCTTCAAAACATGACAAAAAATAGCAGCCATCCTGAGAACCCCAAAAGAACAAAATTGACGCTGGTTAGCAGTGTTTCTGTTAGTTCCCTATGAGGTCTTTAAGCTGGTTGGTATTTATTTTTGATGAGTTTCAAGAGTTTCTTTTATTGGGACTTTGAGTGAATAGTTGAAAAATACATCAAAGAAGGCATACCTCTCAGACCTCATAGTCAGCTGCCATAAGGAGCACGCATTACAACAAACCGAGTAGCTAAAATACTTTGCAAAACACTACAGCCCCATGCGTGAAACCGCAGTTCATATTGTACTAAACTCATACCACTGTTTAGAACATGATCAAGATCTCACGTGGAACAAGAAGATCTGCTTGTAAGATTTCGACGGTGGTTTCACTATTCACTCAATGTCCCAATAAAGAAAACTCTCTGAAATCATCAAAATAAATACAACCAGCTAAAAACCTCAATGGAACTAAACAGAACACTGCCTAACAACACATATTCATATACAAGGAAAGATACAAGCAAATTGACGGGAGCGCCCTATGGGAATCACCAACTGTCACCCGTATTGCAAACTGTTCATGGAAGAATTCGAATAGAGCCCTGGATAATGCCAACCCTCAAACCCAAACTATGGCTAAGAATAGCATCGACGACCTTTGTGTTTGGCCCCATGGAAAGAAAACGATATAACAATTTCCTAACACACCCTAAAACAGCACAGCACCCAAAATCAAGTTCACCATGGAAATGGAAATACACAAACAACTACCATTCTAGATGTACTAATCTATCAAAAGAAAAGATGGCAACACTGGAACAACCATATAGCCAAAAGAACCACACACCCAACCGCTACCTCAGACGCCAATGCGCCACCAACCCGCACAGATATTCCGTGGCGAAAACACAAATTACCAGAACCAAACGCTGGCAGATAGACACATATCAAGACTGAACTATGCACCCTGACTGAAGTATTGCAGCCAATGGCTTCCAAAAAAAAACAACCAAATCACCAATTTGATCCGCTAAAAACACACCAAGACTATAAAGAGACGCAGAAGCACAACAGACCTATGGAACAGCCTGTCTTCCTACATAAGAGGTACTACGATAAATCAGTAGATACTACACAGGCATCACATCAAGACTGGCCTTCAACAGCAAAAAAATAGCAAGCCATCCTGAGAAACGCCGCAAAGTAAAATTGACCTGGAAAACCAAAGGCTATATCGAAGTTACCCTGTTGTATCATGCCCGGCGCCAACATACATTGGACAGACCAATAGAAGAATAAGTACCCGCCTAGATGAACACAAAAATGCAGTAAAAAAGCTGGGAACACACCCTCCTTTCACTAGTCCAACACAATGAAAACCACAGGTCACAACATCAACTTCAATGGCACTAAAATCCCCGCCACTATAGAAAAAGCCCCCCAACACAGAATCCATAGAGAAGCCATAGAGAATTGAAAAGCTGAAAGCATGAATAGAAGAGATCGATTCGCAAGCAGTACTGTCAATCATTTGGAACCTGCACTCTCAAATAGAAAAGATCTCCATGCCACAAACAGACCACAACATCCGCTGAGCCACAGACAGACTCCCTCTGATTCCTCAACTAAACACACATCCCACCGAGGCACCCAGGTGAAACCCAGCTTTGCTTGATGAAGGAGCAGCCGTCTTTCACACGAAGCCAAGCAGGCATTGAAGCCTCCAAACAAGAACAGAGTGTCTGCCAGCCAATGCAAGCCACACAAAACGGACAGAAAACGAAACCAGAAACACCAAAATCAATGCAAACTCAAGTCTCAATGACACAGACGCCAGGTTAATAGCCAATAGAATAGACCAGCCCTCAATTTGAAACAGAGGAACTGTGAGAGCACAGCTTCATACAGAAGCCTGATGATGGCTAGATGAGATTCTGCTGAAACGTTGCTACAACTTTTAAAAGAACTAGCAATGAAGCTACAATTTTAACGAGACTAAAATGAACGTGGGATAATCGAAGGAAGCTGACAGCACAAATGTAAGTACCCCGCGAGTTAAAAAAAAAAAACAAATATAATATTATACATATATATATAATCATATATATATATATTATATATTATCTATATATATATATATATATATTATATATAATATTAATATATGTATATTGTATATAGAATATAAAAGAAAAGAGGTGCTGAAAAATTGTAGAAGATACAGAAAGGCCTGTGGGCCTTATTCCAGATGCTAATACGGGTAGTCCTTGACTTATGACCACAATTGAGCCCGAATTTCTGTTTGGCTTAAGTGAGACTATTAATTAAGGGAATTTTTTCCCTGTTTTTTGACCTTTCTTGCCACAGTTAATAGGGAATCACTGTTTATATAACATGACGTAAGTGCATCTGGCTTCCCCATTGACTTTTCAGAAGGTGCAAAAAGGGGATCAATCACACCAAGACACATACTATGACTCAGTTGTCCCTCAAGCATCTAAATTTTGATCATGTGACCATGGGGATGCTGTAATGGTCATAAGTGTGAAAAATGATCATAAGTCACTTTTTTCAGTGCCTCTATAACTTCAAATGATCATTAAATGAATGGTTGTAAGTCAAGGATTACCTATATTATGAACAATATGCAATCTTAGCCAGTTAGGAGTATTTACTTCTAAGAAATCAACAAAGGTGAGTTAAATTGTTCTTTTATTGTCAGAAAGAATTTAGGAAAACCATTCTGTCCATGTTTGTGAGCTTGTCTGACAAAGGAATGTGAAGAGGAGTGTATTATCAAACTGATCCATCATGGCTCTTATGTTTTATAATATTTTAACTGATTGGTCCCCAAATTAATTGGGATTACAGATCTTTCAAACAAGTGTTATAACCTGGAAAAAATATAGTAGCAATTCACTAAAAGTTGTAGTATTCTCTAAGTAAGTCTAAAATAAACAAGTATGGAGGTCGTGTACTTACCAACAAATGTTTACCATCCCCCCACCTTTTCTCCTTCACATCCAGTATCTCATGAAATTTCTCCATTCTACTTCATGGGCTATGACTTGATGTACTAGGAAAATATGCAACAAATGCTACAGTATTCCATGTGTTAATATCGGGGAAATGATGGGCACATGAAAAAAGAAAGACAAGTGCTAAGGATATGAAAGAAATTCAACATGTAGGACTTAAAAGGCCACATGCTGCAGTTTCTCTCAATATGGTACAGAATATAGACTATATTTGCTTTTCCCACAAAAGGTATTTTGTTGCACAAAATTGAACCTCTATTCCTTAAAGTGAATACTATTTCTCTGCTTGCTTCAACTTCCTATCTTATTCTATTGTCTTCTTATTACTCTAAGTTTACAACTAAGTTTGTCTTGTTTAATCTATATATTTGTATATAGTTATACCTCTCTTTTGAAGCTTTATGTTTTCCCAGCTCAACAATATCTTAGCTCTTTAAATCTTTTCTCTTCCCTAGGGTCTTCAGCTCTTGTAGCTGTTGGAAGAAATATCCATCTGGTTCAGGTCCAAGCAGGGACAAAGACACTGGAAACATGGAGGCGAATTGGAAAGATGGCTTGTTGATGAACCCAGGACCACATGGGTTTGAGATCCTGGGCAGCTGACCCAATGGGCCTGAGAGTAAGCGGTTTTTATACCCTCTCTTGGGCTTTAAACTTGAGCTTCCTGTTCCTGTGCAATTCTATTGGCTGTTGTAGGGGTCATAGCTAACTCTTTAGGTTGTCTGGGTTAAGTTTGGTTGAAGCCTGGACTCTCTGATATGATGTAATGAGGAGGCTTGTGTTCTGAAAAGGTGTTGGGCAATTCCAAGGGCTTTATCCTGGTTTGGATTTTGAGCGAAGGCTCATCCCATCACCCTGAGGCTGAAGGTCTTTTGTCTCATAGATTGGATGGCCCAATCTTTCTTAATGGGCACCAAATATCTTCTGGGGACGGGGAGCTGGGACTGAGTTTCTGTCTCCCTTAAGATTTCTATTTCTCTTTTAGGGGAAATATAATATTCTGCCTTTTTAATATTTCCTAAAATATTTCATTCTTCTGGGAAGGGGGGCTTCTCACAATGCCAATGCAATCCATTTTCAGGTGAAAACCTTTGTATCTTTTTATAAACTTGTAAATGGGCTTTTCTCTTCCCCCACACCCACCCCACCATTCACAGTCCTGTTTCTGCCACTGATTTGTAGAGCTCTATACTTGGGCTGCTGCAAGCAGTGGACTTGATTTGGGCTTGGTTTGGTTGGCAGGCTGACTTGGTTTTGCAAACTCTGGTTGGACTGTTTTCTACCTTTGTCTCTCAGTGTCTTTGCAGCTCCAGGAACTACAGGTTTTTTCTTATTGTCCGAAGGCCACTTCTAAGGTGCTTGCCTTTGGGATTGGATGTTTATCTGTCACCCACAATCTCCATGGTTCCCTTTTATGAGACAAGTTCTCCAATTAGGAGTGGCTAGGCCTATTTTAACTCATCTTTCCAGGAACACAAAAACTCTGGATCCCAAGAGGGAAAAGAAGGATTATTTGCTTCAGCTGGTGAGTTTACTCTTTTCCAATATAACCTTCACCACCCAACCCTAAACCTTCATCAAGCAATTCTTGTAGCATTTTTAATCTATTTCTTGGGTTCAAATGTAGCATATGTGAGCAGATTTCTCTTGCTATAATTATCCTTGATGTAGAAAGTGTTTGATAAATATTTATGTTTAGTCAGAGGTTTGTCCTCCAAGCTTGCAGCTTGGCTCCCGGATGTTTCATTACAAAACTAGGTAACATCTTCAGTGGGTTTTGGGTGAAATGTCTTGTTTGTTTATATAGGTTTTGGGTGGTCAGTTCAGACTGGTTGAATTACAAGATTGACTGAGTCACAAGATGGTTGAATCACAAGACTGGTGTTTGTTGTCAGGTGACTGGAGATCAGGGACTTTGGGTCATGCCATTTGACAGCCAGCTAGTGTTCATGGATTCTGATTTTTTCATATTCATATTTATTTATCTCTGTGTTTTTATAATTCATTGGGGTAGTCACAGTTCTTCAGTCCTACTCATCTCACAGGGTACTTATTTGTGAGGAAAATAGAAGGAGGAAACAGCATTATGTTTGTTCACTGCCTTGACTATAAAATAATAAAAGTGGGATTAAAAAATCAAATAAATGAATTCATAGATCTTCTTTTAGTCTATATATACTTACAGATCTTTTCTCAGATGCACACTGGGTACCAATACTTGTATATAGAAACCCCATTCAAAGTGTGCGTCAGTATAACTTATTAGATATATCAATATAATTATCATTTAAGGCAGAACAAATAATTCATGAAGTAGTTTAAAAAATATTTCAATGTTTTAGATTTCACCACATATTTTTGCTAACTGGATCACTAACTTCAGTGGAGAGGGTTAGGGTTAGGGTTGTAATGTAGTGTTACATTATTAGAATGGGAAAAGGTCTGGACAAGGAATAATAAAATTACAAGATCAGCAGCATATAAAGAAAATACCTANGAGGAGATGGTTATACAGAAGATAATAACCTGTGCAGAGATGGACAAGTTAACCTTAGCACTTAAGGAAAAAGAAACATCAGAATATTATAGAAGCTGGGAATGCTGGTATGATTGGATAGAACAAAAATAGAAAATACATTAGTAAATAATGTAAAATGTAAATCATAATTATATATTCACTATAAGATGTATCTGTAATGTATCACTAATATTGACAACAAATAAAGAACCATAGACTGTCGATAGCAACATGGTTTGATGTTTTAACTCTTGAGTCAAAAAGGGAATTCATATATATTAAGGAAGATTTTTCTTCATGCAGTGGAAGTTTTTCCATTTGGGGACTGGGTGAATATGACTAAAGCTGTTTTATAGATCTCCTTGGACCATCCTGACACATACTCAGGTTGTTGACAGCAAAACCCCTGCAGATTGCTTAAGGGCATTCCTGCATCCCTTCATCTCTTGCTATGATCGGATTTTTTCGAAAAATTTCTCTTTGAAGTTTTGCTGGTGGAAGTTTGAAAGGCAAATGCTTCTAAAAATGTTTTCAGTGCATTTGATGGGAAAACTGGAAAATGGCATTGGTAGCCTTAAAAGAGAAAGGGCAAAACACTTGAATCAACCACAGGGTTGGTTTTATATCCACATACTTTGCTTCTGTGTGTTTGGCACAATGTCTTCTTTGGTGATCCTGGACTCTTGTTTTCAGTGCAGTCAATGGCTTTCGTGTGAAAGACATTTTCTTACAGAGACAGGGCAGGAATGCAGTGTTCTATTATATTCAAGCATAGATTTCTATCTAAGATTACTACTTGGAATGCAGACTAGCAGAAAAGTTTATTAAACCATTAAATTGAGTAGAGGGGGATTCCAGAAAAAAAGCAATGTTAAACCATTTTTGTACAGTATTAAAGAAAACTACCTGGACCTGTCCATATAATCGTCAAGAGTTGCTTATACATTATATATAATATAAGGTATATTATATATACCTTATAAGGGATGCAGTGACTCAGTGGCTAAGACACTGAGCTTGTTGATCAGAAAGGTGGGCAGTTCGACGGTTCAAATCCCTAGTGCTGCATAATGGAGTGAGCTTCCATTACTTGTCCCAACTTCTGCCAACCTAGCAGTTCGAAAGCATGTAAAAATGCAAGTAGAAAATTAGGGACCAGTTTGGTAGGAAGATAACAGCATTCCATGCACCTTTGGCATTTAGTCATGCTGGCCGCATGACCATAGAAACGTCTTTGGACAGTGCTGGCTCTTTGGCTTTGTAATGGAGATGAGCACCACTCTGTAAAGTCAGGAACAACTAGCATGTATGTGCGAGGGGAACCTTTACTTTTACATTATATACCTTATATATTACATCTCTATGCGTGTGTGTATTTGTGTGTATACACAAATATGTATGCTAGATACCTATACCCGTGAAAATCTACAAAAACAAATATCGTACCTCTATGGGGAGGAAACCTTCCAGCTAACGAGGACCTATGAGAAAACTGGCATGAAGCCAAAAGCACCAGCCTGAGGATGGCAAGTGGGACCTAGCCGAAACATTGCCAAGATACTCTTAATCTTACACAGGAACACACCTAGAACACATCTAGACCTAGAAATATGTATCCGTTCTGTACTCACTGCCTCTGTTTTGCTTCCTCTCTATCCATCCAGCATCCGTCTATTGACATTTCATCCGCTTAGAAAATTTTGAGCTGCTCAAAACTTTTCTGTGGAAAATGTATCCAATTTGTCCGTTCTGCATCTGCTGCAGAAATCCGCTGCGCATCCGCGCAATTCCATCCGCTCAGACGCAGGGAGGAAGAGGAACGGACGCAGAACGGATGCAGAATGGATGTCTAGCGGAAACAAAGCATTTAAAACATAAAAAACGTTCGCAGAGGGGACCTATCTCGGATATTAAGGATGCCTAGAGGATGCCTAGAGGATGCCTAGAATGCAAAAGGGGACACTTATACTGCTATAAAAAAGGGGGAGCAACTCATCTGGGATCTCACTTTCAGAACAGCAGCCCTGGGTGCAAGACCTCTGCAGCCTTCATCTGCCTCTTCCTCTTCCACAGCATACAGTCATGTCCACCGTGGATCATAACAAAGTCCTTTGCAGCCACCATCCTTCTGCAACAGTGCGAAGCCATCTACAGGAATCTGTGAACTTACTACGGGAAGAAAAAGAGGCGGCCAAGAAGCGTCTGGGTATGAGATGGTTTCACCAGAAGAGCAGAGAACGGACTGTACAACAAGCTGATGGCTGGAGCTGAGGAACGAAGACCCTCGTGCATTCCAGAACTTCATGAGGATGCCTCCAGCCATGTTTGACGAACTTGTGCAGCGGCTGACACCCAGGGTTGATCAAGGCACACACCCAACTTCCGCCCCAGCTGGAACCTGGGCTCAAGGTGGCACTCACTCTGCGCCACCTGGCCTCAGGGACCACCTACAGGAGCATGCAGATCGGCTGGAGGTGCCACACAACACCATCAGCATTGTGGTCAGAGAATGATGGTGCAGGCCATCATCGAAAAATACAAGGAAGAGCTCCTCCAGTGCCCCTCCACTGAAGAAGGATGGAAGAAAACTTGCAGAGCAGTGGTATCAGAGGGAACTTCCCACACACCGTTGGAGCCATCGATGGCAAGCACATGGCCTCAAAGCGCCAGCCAAGTCGGGGCTCCACTTATCACAACTACAAGGGCTTCTTCAGTATCATCTTCTTCACCATGGTCGATGCTGACTACAAGTTCATGTACATCGATGCTTCAGGCAACGGCTCATCTTAGATGCCCAGTATACAACGCAAGTGGCCTCAAGGGTGGCGCTGATGCAACTTCATCGTGGGCTTCCCAGATCCAGAACCCTGCCCAACGACACACAAGATGTGCCCTACTTCATCGTGGGGATGACACCTTCTCCCTCACAACCTACCTCATGAAGCCCTACACCTCCAAATACCTCACCCGTGAGAAAGAGGATCTTCAACTACAGGCTGTCCAGGGCAAGGCGGTGGTGGAGAACGCCTTTGGCGTCCTGGCCAACAGTTCCAGGTACTTCTCACCACCATGCTGCATCGCCCAGAGACCGTGAGGAACATCGTGGAAGCTTGCTGCATCCTGCACAATCTCATGCGCACCCGCTACCCAGTCTTGCAGAACAGGCTCGTGGACCTCCATCAAGGCCAATGGGGACAGGAGCCTGGGGATGAGGCAAGGGCAAACCTGATCGACACTGAGGATGTGCAAGGCCCAACAGCAGCCTCACGTGAAGGGAAGAAGCAGCGCAACCTCCTGAGACGCTGGTGCAACTCCCCAGCTGGAGCAGTAGAGTGGCAAGACAGGATGATAGATGCATAATGGATGCTTCCTTCAGCCTGTATCTCTT
>BHFT01023514.1:0-32176 GCA_004320025.1 Laticauda laticaudata
GACTGTTCCATTGGGTAAAGAATTGCTAAGAAATTCTTTTTCTAACCACTATTTCCCCTAAAGCCATCCGCAATATTGCCAGACATGCATGCTTTTGAGAAGAACGATTCAAGGCTGAGGGAGAGAGCTATCGATAGGTACAACATGGCGCCCATACGAACAGCTTGCCTGTGCACTGTGGGTTTGAGTACTATCGTGAGGATAATGTTATATGTAGACACCCAACTAGTTCTGTGGAGTCAGAGGATTTAAGGCGTACAAAAGCATTTATGGGCCTAAACGGGGATTTAACCCTTAAATTAGCAATTGAAAGCAGTCTCAAGCTGCACCTGAACTATCAGCACTTTCAAGCAGCGAGGAAATTCAGGGGAAAATCCAGTTAGCCAGAGGCAGCTCAACCATCCATTACGATCGTAAGCCTCACAGAAGAAGAAGGCTTTTTTTGAAATGAGTAGCTAATGATGTAAATTGCCTCAGGCACAAAAAAATCAGATCTCAAAGGTAAAACAGGCCAAAAACGCCCAATCAACCTCCTATTGCCGTCTCAGCCATTTTTGTCTCGTAAGCTGTGGGTGGAAACCATCCTCTAGGCGCATTCCGCAAGATTCAAGGATATTGCCATTTAGGTCGTTTTAAAACGCCAGAGAATTTAATCATTTTAGCCAAGCGGATCTGTCAAGCTTAGGTGAATGACTTTTGTGCCCAATTAAAGCCTTCAGGACAAATCTCAGCATTTCCAAAAACAAATTGATAGAGTGTTTCACCTGTCTGTTTCTATCAAGCAAGCTGTGACTTAACAATACGGCGATCTAATAACAAATATTCATGTGTGTTTCTTGCTTTCTTTATAATGAAGGTAAAACCTTGCCAGTGATTGTTGAGTGATGTACACAGCGTCTCTAGTATCTATCCATCATCTCAGTGGTAGCGACTCTTGAATAGAACTGTTTTCCCAGATATTGGCTAAGAATAGAGAGACTTTCATTCAGTCTCCAGATTTAAACCCTATGTTGTACTACCAAGCTGTCAACCATTCCCCAGTTCATTTTGGAAAAAGTCCAGTTTTTATTCCAATTTCAAAATTTTTAAAGGTCACTTGCCTATTAGCTGGATGTGGTGGGATGGTGCCCTCCCAAGCCTTGTTGTCCGGTGGTTATGAACTAGGTTTCCTCTGCCCTTGGCTCTCCATATAAGCGGGAAAATGCCACTTTATTACATATTATGCTGAAGTGGATGCTTGGGTTATTATTGACTATGCTTGATTGTGTTCATGGCGATTAGGGGCTGTGCGCTGTTTACTCAGGAACCCCAATTAATCTTTCAACTTATGGACCCTCTGGCAATACCAGATCTGTTTAAAGCCTGAACTTACCTTTTTGCAATTTCTGCCCCAATTATTAAGATATGGTCATGTGCTTGGACAAAATTTAAATTAAACAGGATATATGTAGAGCCTTTGTGTGGACTTCTGCCAGTAAATGCGGAAACCCTCCTAATAGTGTACATCCCCTGAAGAAAGATGGGTAGCTTTTAAGAATATGTGCAGATTACAAAGAGCTCATGAATATATATATTTACAATCAACAGCTTATCCAGCTCCCAGTTATCCAGCACCTGCTAGCATTCTTTTGAACGAGGAAACCAGTTTTTTTGTGAAACTTAGGACAGTTCACAGGCGCTATCAAACAGTTCCCTGTGGATGACCACAGCCCGCCTAAGCTACAAACTATGTAATGCACAGGCGGTGCGCTTTAATAGTAGGCGCCTCCCCAATTTTGGCTCGTAAATAGTTTGGCCCAGGAATTTTCCAATCGTTTACCATGGGAACAGACTACTTCTAAAAAGGATTAGCTGGCATAATTCCGTATTTTGATGACATTTTAATATCTGCCCCTGACAATGTCTCAGTTACTGCCAAAGAAGTCAAAGGAGTCTCAATCATTTCAGGCAGAAGAATGCGTCTTAAGTTAAAGGAAAGCAGAAGTGCACTATTGCCATGCCCACACGCGTAGAATTTTTGATGTGATAACAGAATTGTATGATCCCTTCTGGGCTACTGTCATAATGCAAATGAGTAAAGGCTATCACGTGAGTGCACCCTACACCAACTTTAACAAATATCTGTGAGCTCCAGGGTTTTTTAGCGACTTCTTAAACTTTATCTATGCCTGTCATTTTGCCACAAAAAGCTTTTCCATTGCAGAACCTCTGCACAGACTCTTGGGATAAAGCAATCCTAGCCATGGCAGCTGGGGACCTAAGGAAGTCCATGCATTTCCATGCAGTCAAAATCCATTGCTGTACTCTGATACGGGTACTTATCCAAATTTAATGAGCCTTTACCCTTTTAGTTTTTATAGCAGATGCTTCTCCTTTGGCATAGGGTGCTGTTTAAGTCACAGACTGCCTACACGGTCTGAGCGAACCATATTGCTTTTTTCTCCAGAACTTTTTTCCGCTCAGTCTGAGCGCTATATCTTACAGCCTAAATTGACAAGGGAGGCTTTGTCTGCAGTTGCTTCTGTCAAATAAATTCCATGAGTTTCTATGATGGTTACACTTTATTTTGTATGTTGCGTTACGGATCATAAGCTCTCTGTTAAGACCTTCTGTCAGTGTACATAGACAAACTCCTTCAGATTTTGTCTCAAATATAATGGGCCAGGTGGACTTTTATTTCTGGCTGTCTTTTATTTTACTCTATAACATACTGGTTGCATCCAGTAGCGTAGTGCAAGGAGTCGTTCGTGCCAGTGTTGATGGCTTTCTTAGCCGCTGTGTCTTCCCTGCCTGTTCCTGTGGATGGATCCGTGCACCTATTACTAATGCTGTGTTCCTGTATCAACGATCTTGAATATCTTCCTTATCATCCGCCCCTGATATTCTGCTGCCCCACCTCTGCCCCATACAAGTAGGTTAATCACCCAAAGTCCTTTGACTGTGGGTGGCTAAGGTGCGTCGCCTTGTAATTCCTTAGTGCCCCTTGAAGGTTATGTTGGCGCTTCCTAAAACTTCGCAGCAAGACACCCCTGTCCTTTCTTTGCACAGGCTGCCTTACTTTGGAGTAGAATAGGGTAGGTTATCCTTTTCCATGATGTTTGCAATTCCTCATTTTAAGATGTCCTTGCTCAGAAGGGGCATTCCTGGCATTGTCAGGATGAAGCCCCCGGTCCCCTACGCTCCGCCACGCTTACTCGCCCTATGGCTGGCCCTGCCCCGGCCATCGGCATCGCTTCAGATTACAATTGTTTGTGGGTGAATGTCTGTCAGTCGATGCTCGCAATTGTTACCAGATCTTCTGCCTTCCACCAATACATCCTAACTCCAGGCAGGTGTGAAGATTCTTGGAACCCTCTGTTGGTTGTTTCTGTGGGTGCATATTGCATTGCGTGGCTTGGCCCTTTTTTCTTCCACTGCGCCGTGTTAACATCCTTGGTGACAGTTTTGTAATTCTTTTTTCTAAATGGGCTAGAGCGTGATCCTTGATGTGACCAACTATCAGCTTCAGATCAGCTGTCACTTAAGGCTCTTATCAAGGATTTATTTTCGCAAAGCCCATTGGCCTCCCTCCCGACCCACCCCATCGTGCCTCTCGATCAACCCGCGCCCCCAGCCTTTCACCTCCCCTGTGAGGTTCTGAGGTTTCCCCTAGCGTAACCTGCGGGACATCAGGGCACGCGCACCTCTACCACACTCCTCTTTCCACTCTTCCCCTGCCCCTAGGTAATGGTCCTGGCTGATAAGGGCAGTCAGATTCTGCTAAGGAGGTTCCTGGAAAGGCGGGTGGGCGCCAGTTAGATTGGCACTTCTATGTGGCTCGCTAAGTATCTTCTAACCCAAGCACATTTTGACCCCCTTAGTGCTCCCCACTACCTATAGCCCGACTCGTCGGCCTACGAAACCTCCTCTCACATGGCGCGCCAGTAGCCACGCGTCTGAGACTACCTTTCCAGAACAAGACTCCATCCATATTACTGTCCCAGTCCACGACCCCTAAGGATCAAAATAGCCAGACAAGCGAGTTTGCTGAGACAGACCAGCGTCTATGCCCAGGAAAAACTATGCGGACAACCTGTGGGAGTACCTGGGCAGATTCTGTGACGGTAACCAGTCCTAAGTCTTACAGCGTCAAACTTGCCAAGATGGATGTCATTTGCTACCATCCATATCGATCTAACTTTAGTAAGGCGTTGGAGTTCATCTGCAGATTGGCTCCTTCCGTTGATCGTTCCTGCAACAGAGAAATCCCTTACCATGGTCACTCTGAAGAAACTTCCCATTGAACCTGACAGTTGGTGCAAGCCCTAGCCTGAGCAGTCATTTGGGCCTCCTTCAGCCCGGAGCCGCACTTGAAGCCAATGACATCTTAGCTTTCATTGCATTCAGTATAATGCCCGTGGACAAGCAGAGAAGTTTAAAACCTTCCAGCCAGCAGCTCCGTCAGAGCTCTAGAAGATCTGTGCTCCTTTTCTGGCACCAAGTGCCCGAGTTAATTCTGGCGAAGGACTAACGACTAATGCTCGTGTTTCTTGGGGGAAATGGTTAGTGTAGCGTGTTTCGCGTGAATAAGACTGAGTCTGAATTGAGCTGAAGTCTTCACTCCGGTCCGTGTTTCCAGCGGGAACACGGACTGTTCCTATTGGCTGATGCCATTTGACAGCTGGCTATAAAAGGGAGCTGTCAAACAGCATCAGCTGTTGTCTACCAGCTGGCTGCCTTGTTAGCGTGGCAGCCGCGGTAACCTTTATTGTTACAATAAAGTAAAAGCTGAAGTTTGCTCCATGATCACCTCAGTTATTCCGTTGCTCTACAACAACAAGCTTTTTAAAAGAACAGAATGGTTTGAAGCTAAGTTAGGTTACATAGCTTCCACTTATAGTTAAATACTGGAAAAGAATTAGCTATTACCAAAAAAAACCCCCCTTCTTTTATTTTCAGATCAAAATGTACTTTTATTACTGTGGTTAAAAGTTTTTTTTTTATATCTCTAGAGAACCCAGCCTTTTAATGGGGTATTTGTGTTAGAATGTTATTTTTCCAAAACTCATTTTTTGTTGTACAATTGTAGTCTTAGTCTCATTGATGTAATGCAACTAAAATATTTTTCTGTGTTCTCATTCTCCCTGGTCCACTTCTGTGCACAAGGAAATCAGATGGAAGATATCAACAGATTGCTAGGATTTGAAGCATCACTTTTTCAATGAACTGAGCACAGTGCCTGTCCAGGCTATTGATTCGGCAAGCAGGTTTTACTTATAGTTGCTTGCATGCATGATATAACTTCCTATTGGTGGGGTTTTCCAGAAAAAAGTAATGCAACTTTTCCTACAGAAGTAAATGAATCAAATATTGTTCCCAAGAGAAATAGAATGAGGTGTATCCATAGGTCCCTTCTGGCATTTAAAAAAGGAGTATGTTATTGTTATCTATACCAGAAAATATAGAGATGCTGACAAATTTTTTAAAGATATTTTTGCTGAGTAGCACATAGCATATGAATAAAGCCAAAGTCTTATAATACATGCTTTAAAATGGGCAATAATGCCAGGTGTTTGTTGAATTGAAATAATATTTTATTTTACTTCTCCAAAATTTTTTTATATCACTTACCTATTATAATATATTTATATAACCTTGCATAGAACATTCAAGCTTGGGGACTTCAACATCACAATCATGATCTCTTACTGTATATGTTTCTTCTATACTATCATAATTTATGATTTCCAAGAAAGATCTCACTGTTGCCAAACAGTGATGCTTATGGATAAGCCAACTCCATTTTACTTTTGTAAATCCCACAAACCAAATTAAACAGTTAACAAATCATGCACTGAATGTTGTGCTGAATGTCAGTGTACCAATGTGTGTGTTTCTAAAATCCATAAAAAGAAATAATTGAAGTATCAGAGGATCATAAATTTGGAGATATTTATAATTAAGAATAAACGTAGAAGACATTCTTCTACATAGAAATCACTGAAATGAGCTATTTATCAATAGTTTGTTTTAGGTCTTAACTGCAAGTGTAACTAAAGCTGAAAGAAACTCATCACTCCTGTAATAATAATAATAATAATAATAATAATAATAATAATAATAATAATAATAATAATAATAATAATAATGACAGCTGGTTGTAACAAAAGCACTGCATTGGAACAGTTCCTTGAAAAAGATTTCCCAAGGAATAAGTCGATAAGGAAAAAGACTTGGTTAATGGCTGACCGAACGAAACACACTGAGAAAGAGACAAAGGCTGATTCCTGCAGCCCAAGAACAACGCTATCAGAACAAAATGCAGATCAAAGGAAATAAAAATATCCTGTTGATCACGCCAAATGCTGACTCTGTAAAAAGCGGAATGAAACCATTGATCACATACTGAGCGTTTTGTATAAGACAATCACTCAGATTTGAACTATAAATAACGTCACAACACAGTTGGCTCAGGATGGTCCCTGGAATTTGGTGGTCACAACTAACCATCTGCTTTAGCAAGAAACTGGGTGGTAATCATAAGCCTGATAAAGTGGTCGAAAAATTGAGCAGCAAACTGCTGGTTGGGGACTTTCGAAACATTCTGGTTGGCAAGGCTTTCAGCGATGCAGCAATCCAAACGATCGTGCGCAGTTCCTGCTGTGCTTGCTGCCGGGAGGTGCCCCAATGCCAGCTGGATTTGGAGGCTATGGTTACCACCGTAGAGGTAATCAAAGACAGGGGAGATCCGTGGGCAGGGGTCTGGGGGAATTGCATCCCCCTTCTCAGCCGTTTAACTCCCTTTCTCCAGGGATGGAGCGGTGGGTCAGCATGGCTGCCACACAGAAGCTTTCAGCGGATAGATTGTTGGCAGGATAGAAGTTTGAAGAAGTGAAAAATTTTTGGCTGAAGCCAGGACAAATAGCTAAATCTTTATTCTTGGAGGTTCACTTTTTAAAGGATACATTGTTTCATAACAAGATTGTTAAAAAGCCGGTGGAGAAAAGTTAAAGGGAAAGGTTTTTTTTTCTGCTCACTCTCCTTCCCTCCAGAAATAGGCAGATGGAAATAGGAAAAAGCATGCTTTGCATAGAAGGTAATTAAATCTGAATATTAAAAGCCAAGGATATTACGATTTCTGAAGCATTGGGAACTAAAAACCATTTTTCTCTTTTTTTGCTAATAAGTGGGAAGGGACGAGGCAAAGAATATAATTAAGATTTGTTGGAGGAGAACGGCCTTGGAACTTTTTAAGATCAGAGATAACGGCATAAGGACTTTTAAAAAATTTACTTTGAAAACTGGTGTAATTAAATTTTCACAACAGGAAAAGATAGTACAAAAAGAAGAAACTGCTAATGAAAACAGTTTGTGCTGATTTGGATTGCTTTGTGACTTTTGGACTCTTGGAAACTATTTTTTGAAAGACTAAAATGCATTGGGTTGTTTTTTAAAAAAAAAATTGTATCTTTTACAAATGCATTATCTTGTTGAAGAATTGAAAATAAGAATAATAAAAGTTAATAAGAAGACGAACCAAGGAAGGCAAGGGCTGCTTTCTGGAATCTGTTTCCATTTCTTAGAAATGGTGATTTCTGCCTACCAGAGAATTACAACAACAAGAAAGCTGGGAATGAAGAAGAAGAAGCCATCTTAATGGACAAGATAATTTTAGTTGAGGAAGAAAGGGATAAAGGGAAAGAAAATGGAGAATTCAAATTTAAAAAAACACAAGAAAGGGAAAAATAAGGTGGAAAAATTGATAACAAATGTCAGGAAGCAACAGAAAAGAGGAATACAAACAGAGAGGGGAGACCAAAGAGTCTCCTCTTGAGAGATTGGGGGGACAAAAGACTTGACTGGATAAGAGAGGAAGGGAAAAAGGGAAGAGAAGTTACTAAAAGACTTAAAACAAGATGTTAAAAAACAGGGTTTTTTTTAAGAAGACAAAGGTAAAAATGGTATTAAAGAAAGAGATTCTGCAAAAGTGCACAGGATTGCATTGTAAGTATTTGTATTCTGAAAATAGAGTTAGAAAATTTGAATATTTTAATATGAGTTTAACAATATATTAAAAGGGAATGTGTAAAATGTCTAATAGAGTTTTAAATTAGCTATGGAAACAATTGTTGTTTATCTGTACTATAAGCTTACATTTTTTTCTCGTCTTTTGTTACTTTAAAATGTAACTATGTGAATGCACTTAGCAGAATCAGACATGGAAGATTATATATTATTTTTTAAGTGGTTAAATTCTAGGGAAAGATAAAAAAGTCATCATACTTCAAGCCAGTGATACAGAGAAATTTTGCAGTAAAGAGAAAAGAAAAATAGATAATTGAAAAAGAACGGACAAAAAGATTACAAGTAAAATGATTTAAATTGAGATTGAAATAAATAAAATAGAATTAAGAGAGTGAAAAGAGGGAGAAAAGAGGGAGAAAACAATAGAAATGTAGAATGATAAAATGAGATAATGAAATAGTATAGTAAGGTGAGCATGAATTTGAATTTATGGTCTGTATAAAGATGCTAAACGAGGATTAAGCCACTTTCCCAAAAAAAGTTTAATGTTTTCATGTTAGTGTTTTTTGTTTGTTAAGTTGCTTATTGAGAAAATTAATAAAATTTTGGAAGACGTTAGAAGAAGAACAATGAAATTGTAACAAGAAACAGAATGGAAAGTATAAATACAATGAATAAAGAGATACAGAAATTTTAGGTAAAAGAGAAGTTGGAAAAAAAATAGAGATTGCATATTGGTGATAATCTGGAACTATGTTGAATTCAAATAAGATGTTTTATTTGTTTTGTTAAAATTTAATATAGCAGTTTTTAGTATAGAAAAGAGATTTTATGTTATTAGGTTTTATGTTTTGTTTGTTTGTGTATTGTCTTTAAAAACTAATAAAATATGTTTTTTTTTTTAAACTACTCTGGGACTTCCAAATACAGACTGATAAAGTTTTGGAACACAACACATCAGATATCACGATTATGGAGAGGAACAAAGTCGACATTGCCATACCTCATGACAGCAGAATCGATGAGAAACAACTTGAAAAAAAATCACCAGATATCAGGACTTGAGAATCGAACTGCAGAGACTCTGGCATAAACCAGTGCAGGTAGTTCCAGTGGTACTCGGCATACTGGGTGCTGTGCCTAAAGACCTAGGCAAGCAATTGAAAACAATTAGTGCTGACGAAATCACCGTTGGTCAGCTGCAGAAGGCCACCTTACTGGGATCTGGTCATATAATCCGCCGATACATCATACAGTCTTGGGAAGTGATTTCCCAAGATATTCCCAAGATAATCTTCGACTGGTGATTTGTGATACAAAACCCAGCATAGTTATCTCATTTGCTGTTACACTGTTGTTTTTTGTGTATAATAATAATAATTAATGATCACTATCACAGGGATTATACCTTAAGCATAAGCATTCTTCTGACTCGATGTATTATGAAATTGTTTCTGTTCTGTGATATCCTTGAATTGATCTTGGGAGATATTGAAATCTTTTCAGCATTATGTCTACCTTCTCTCATAAAATGAGAGGAATGCTTCTCACCACCGATTTCCTATAAGTTCTGACAAAGGACTATTATTATTTGTGGGTCATACGTTGATTCTCACACTTTCTGTAAAAGGTGGTTTTATTTTGTCACCATATTCCATATTCCTTTATTTGCAGAAAAGAAAATATATGTCAGTACATGCTATGTACTTCCTGGTTGTTGGAATTAGGCTTCTAGCACATTGACTTTCAAAATAATATTTGAATTTGAAATCCTACATTACATAGAAAGCTTGGGACAAAGCTTTGTATGCTTTGGTTGCCTCCAGCCAAAATATTCCATAATTGCTTTCCATTCACACACATGTTTTTCTCAGAGGCAGAGATGGATGTAACAACTGATTATGTGTGAAACATCTTTTGTTCAAAATATAGTAAAAACATCCAAACTAATTTGTAATAGGGCCATGTCATTGGAATTCAGAAAAGCCAATTTCTGACTGATTCTTCATCCAGGTGATTGTGTAACTGGTTTGATTTGTAGAGGTTCCAAAAGAGCTGATTTTTGACTGGTCTGTCTTTGAAACACACAGCTGATTTAGATAAGACTTGTAGATTTTATGGATGTTGGTTAAATTAAGAGCTCTTTTGTTTTGGTGTGATGTAAAATCAGGCTTTGTTAAATTTCAGACTCTCTTCCTTATTCTTTGTTGTTGGGATGTTAATGGATCTCAGTACCTTCTCTATGCAGTTGTACATGATGATTTGCATGATTGCTAGTACTTGCATTGTTTTAAATTGAATCCTCTGCTATTATGTAGCAGTGCATGTACAGCTGTCACTGATTTTCCAAGTTATCTTAGCCAACAATAACTTTTTATGTTATTTTACTCAAGTGTTAATTCTATGTTTTGTAGTTCCAGTGTATATCAGTCTGTAGCTGCAAGACATGCAGTAAACTCTTCATGGTGAGAGTGGATTTCTACCATGCTTAGGTGATTTAATAATTTTCATTTTTCCTCATTGGTTTGTAGATAGCTTTAAAATTATGTTTGTCCAGTAATTTTCCAGTTTGGACTGTAACTTTCCCAAATAAGGCAATACATGCCTTTATTTTTAAACAGGCTACCAGATAATTAGATCATGCCCGATTAACCCAGAAGCTCATCTCCATTGGAAAGTTGAAGAGATTTGGTCTTATAAAGACAATAAATAAGGATCAAGTCAGAAAACCAATACAGAAAGGAGGAAGTAATGGGTTGAGATGAAGACTGGGAAAATGAGGACTGAAGGTACTTGATAAGATCCTAATAAAGAGTAAGAAATATAACAAGGAAAGGCAATATAACATGGTTGTCAAACTTGATTGTGTTATGTGATTTATCGTGATCGTTTTTGCTTTTGGGCATGGGTGTGGCCTGTGTGTGACACATCTGGCCCATGGGCTGCCAGTTTGACACCCCTGAAATATAAGAATCAATGTAGGGATGCGGTGGAAGCATGGATGATTTGTGACAATAGAAAGCTGAAGAGAAATAGTGATTAGTGTAGGTGTAAATTACATTGGCTGATTTTTGTCTCTTTTCATTCTTTGTTTTTTCCCCCCCACTTATTTCTTTCTTACAGTTGCCATAAAGTGTGTATCTCAAAGTGAATAGTATGATGGGTATATACAGTAATATGTGTATGTTTTATAATTAGCTTTTATTCTCAGGAATGTATATATGAAGAAATCTTAAAAAAATAGCCAACCAGTGGCTCAGTACTATGAAGGAGCAGGCAAGATGTGTATGTTGTTATTTTAAAGGCAATAATTTCTGTGTTGAGAGAACCAACAGGGGACAGGATTTTATTTACCTTTTTCCTCCCCTCCTTGGCCCTGGGACTCTGTTAAATACAAAAGCAAGTAAACAAAATCCCCTAAGGAAGCCCAATAAACCACAAGTCAGGCCTAACCCTTCCCCAGCCCTGTGTTGTAAACAGCAGGTGGAACTTATGGCTAGCTTTTGTCTGCAAATGCTAACAATTATAGGTAATTTTTCATTTTGATGGAGAAAGCAGGTATTAAGGCAGAGAGAAAAAGGAAAGAAAAACAATGATAGGCAGGGAGAATAAAAACTAGCCACAATGAGAGAAAGAGAGAGAGAGATTTCCCAATTGTCTTATTCAATCCCAGGTCGACAACCTAACATGAATGTAGAGTGCCAGGTAGCTCCTTTTCATCCCCTTGAGTAAGATCTAATTGTCTCTGTACTGCCTGTTGGCAGATGCAGTTTCTATATAACAACAGCCCCGAGACAGAGCTGCTTGATTAATGCCTCCAGCTGTCATATGCCCCATTATCTGTGCATTTGCATAACTTAATGGTTTAGGACAGGGGAGAAAGGATGCTTAATTTAATGTTTAGCAGGCCCTTGATAGCTGAATAATATAAGAACTGTCAAGGGAGGTCAGTCCTACAGCAATACAGCAAGACAGGTATAATTTCTGCATAATATTATTCTCTGTCTTAGGAGAAGAGAAGTGGGAGATAATGATGAAGGGATGTCTGTGTATGTGTGTGTGAGGGAGAGAGTATGCATGTGTACACAAAAGAACAATGATGCCTGAAAGGAAGTATTATTTTTCTGATACATAAACTCTCCTGATGTAGCAGTTAGACAAGCATATACTATAAGCTTATGCATGAAAACAGCCTTTGGGGAAAGGGTTAATAGCTTGCAACCATCTCCTCCCCCCCTTCCCCATCACCAATTTGCTGAAGGGGAGGAATACAGAATTTACTCAAATTCAACTAACAGCTCAACATGCTTTGAACAGGAAACGCTCTCAGTTTCATTAGATACTAATGAATATTATTAAGCTAATCTGCCATTTGTTTTCTAATTATGCATCACAAGGCACCACGGTGGCAGCTGAGGCAGCTGCCAGAATACATTTATTTTTATTCCTACACTGCATTTCCTGACTGAATCGAGGAGGAAATGATTAGGATGACTTGAAAAAGGATAAGGGGGGAGGAAACACTCTCTAAGAGTCTTCTTTCAAATCAGTTAAGTGGTACCTTGGTCTCATCAGGCTGTTTCATTTGTCCGCTTCAGCTAATGCGCCTGTGAAATAGGAATAGATACAGCTAATGAAAACAGGTGATCTTGGGTGAGTTTTCTGATGAATTACATGGACTTCTCTCCAAAGATCTCCATCTTTTGTATATATATACAAAAAGAGATGAGGCCAATGCTAACTCTTGCTTGTTACATGTAAAGAAACATGTATTTGGAATACTCTGATAATTGTCCTGTCACGTGCATGCTTTATGCAATGTCTCTTTAATTTCTTTTTGGGGAAGTTTATTGAGAAGATAATCAGGTTTTACTTGCAGAGGGCTACAGAGGTTTGGCTAGTTCCACTCCTCCTTCAGCAAGTAAGTCCAAAGTGAATGGTTGTTGGGAATGGGAGTGAGATGTTGGACACTGAAGTACTTCATTATGCAGTATTTTAGAGTTCACTTTTTATCTCATAAAACCACAGGGAGAGGTCATCTGCCAATTTGGGCTGTTGATAATATTCAGCTATAGATGTTTATTCTGAACCAGAGATGGTATTCAGCAGGTTCTGCAGTTCTGGAGAACCGGTAGCAAAAATTTTGAGTAGTTCCAGAGAATCAGCAAATACCACCTCTGACTGGAGATTTTACAGTATCCTTCCCCTGTCACGCCCACCAAGCCACACCCACAAAACTGGTAGTGAAACAATTTGAATCCCACCACTGCTCTGAAACCATTGAGAGAATGTGGTGGAAATCATGACCCAGTATCTGGAGGCTATCTAGGTCTGTATGAGGGGGAAAAAATCCAGACTCATCACTCAAGCCAAAAAAAGATTGAGTGAATATTGATTCAGAGGATGACTGCTTTTAAGACAGTACCATCTTTGGTAAAGGGGTTGTGCTGTGCCAGAAAGAGTAGGCTCACTTTGTGGGCATCCTCCTGGACTCACAGTGCCTTCTTGAAGAGCCAGTGGAGTTGGGGCCAGGAAGGCTTTGCATAGCTCTGGCTGATACATCAATTGCCTTACTGGAATGACATGTTCTAATGTATCATGATGACTGTAGAGTGATTGTTCTACATACCCTTGGAGACTATTTGAAACATGAATAGTCTAGAAAATAGAGGTGTCAGGTGCAGGAAATCAGGAGCAATGATAGGGTTCAAGAGCACATCTATCCAGAGGTGGTATTAAGCAGATTCTGACCAGTTCTGGAGAACCAGTAGTGGAAATTTTGAGTAATTCGGAGAACCAGCAAATACTACCTCTGACTGGCCCTGCCCCCATCTATTCTCTCCCTCCTGAGTCCCAGCTGATCATCTGGGTCTTCTTATGTTGCCCTGCACAGGAGAACAGAGCTGGAAAGCAGGTTAGTGGGGTGGGAAGGGAATGGGGATTTTGCAGTAACCTTCCCCCAGGAGTGGGGAGGAAATGGAGATTTTACAGTATTCTTCCCCTGCCATGACCACCAAGCCACACCCACCATGCTACACCATGCCCACCAAGCCACACCCACAGAACCAGTAGTAATTTTTTTTTGAATCTCACTACTGCATCTATCAATCAAGAATCTGTCAAGGCAAATTGGTGCCAGATAAGAGTCAAAGGAAGGATCGACTTAAGTCTCTTACTAGGGTATAGTGATTCTAAACTGATATGTTTGACCTCACTCTCAGGCTCAGTCCGGTCATCTCCTACAAGGGGCACATGAGGTCTCTGCTCACTTTCGGCATTTTCACATCTCTGCTATGTGTGCTGCACTAATTTCTATAAGTTTTTGAATGCAGTTCAAGGTGGTGGCTGCTACCTATAAACCTGGTATCTTTCCTTAACAGTTTTTGCTTATTCTGTATAAAATAACTTAGGGAGCACTTGCTAAGAGTTCTTATCTACCAGGAAGTACAATGAAGTGTGGGGCAATGGCAGAAGTTCTCTACAGCAGTTCCCCTCTTCTGAAAATGGCTCATCCCCCCGAAATGTGACTGGCTCCCACCTTTATGGACTTCTTGAAGCAATGGAAACATAGCTCTTCCCGGAAGCCTTCGGGAATTGTATTAGCGGTGCTATCTATCTATCTATCTATCTATCTATCTATCTATCTATCTATCTATCTATCTATCTATCTTACAAATTCAATGATTTATAACCTTTTTATTGTTGGTATATTAATCATTTTATTCTGATATATAACCTTTTTTTAAGGAATAAAATCTCAATATCAAAGGTCTGGCTAGGTATTTTTTTTAGACAGAAGAGATTACAAAAAGAAAAATAGTATGATATTTTAGAGAGAGAAGTTAAAATATATTGGTACTGATAACTGCTGTGAAGAGTATCGGAAGGCACTCCTTTAAACTTTTTTTTTTAAATTTTATCTCAATGTTTTTCCTTTTCTTGAAACTTTTGCCTTTTCTCTGATTTCTTTTTTAACTTTCTATTAGATTGTGTTAGCTTTTATCTTGGCAGCTTCAAGTTGCATGGACTTCATTTCCCAGAATTCCCCTGCCAGAATATATATTTTTTGACCTGTTAACTCTATTCCTTCCTTCCTTCCTTCCTTCCTTCCTTCCTTCCTTCCTTCCTTCCTTCCTTCCTTCCTTCCTTCCTTCCTTTTCTCTCAGCAAAGCCAGCTTACCTTTCTTCTAGCTGAGACTGAAGTTGTGCTATATTAGTAACACTTTGAAATTCCACCTTCACTCTTCCTTGCTTTGTATCTTCACTTTTTCTTTGCCTTTTATTGCTTAATTATTCAATAGATTGTTATTTTTACATTTGATTTTTTTAAAAATTAATTGATTATGGACTGCCTGAGCACTGTTGTATGTAGATTTGGGTAAAGCGATGGAGAAATTAAGTGATTCATTTTTCATGAAGTATAATTATACTGACAGTGCATCCTCCAGAGTCAGGGATAGGCTATCACTCAGTAGAAATTCTAGGAAACAGTTAGTGCTTTTGAAATCCTCCATTTGGGTTATTCATTTTGGACAGCAGGATCCTGGATCATGTAAATCAGGGGTCTCCAAACTTGGCAACTTTAAGACTTGTGGACTTCAAATCCCATAATTCCCCAGCCACCCTGATGCAAACCATTGGATTTGTCTACCTGGCAACTTCTTTTGTTCTTAAAAGGTCATAGGTTAAAAGTTTCTGTTGTTGGGGAAAAGTGAGGACAGTCCCATTTTTAGGGAACAGTGGTGGGGCATATATTTCAGCCAGTTACGTTCTAGAATGTTGACCAATTGGTTTGTTGATAAGTAATTGTTGCTATTATATTAATAGATTGGTTTTATTTGGGTATGTATGTGTGTTATGCTCTAGGGATCTTGTGGAATTATAGTAGTTTGAGCAGCAATCTTTGTAATTATGTTGTTTTACAATTATCTTCTCTTTAAGTTTAGATTGCAAAATGAATCATTCAGGTTCCTGGCTTACGAACCTGCTATTTTGCCAGAGTTTTCAATAGCTTTTGAAAAAGAAACAATTTTTCAATGGTTTTTCACTGTAATGGAACATGAGATTTGTCACTGACTGGGTTTTGATAATAGCCAGTGACCATTTCACTGAATTTGAACAGGCTGGGGCTTGCACACAAATAAGATTGTCAATTCACATGCTAGCCCAATTATTTCTAAGGTTGACATTGATGATGTTGTTTCTGCATGTTCCAAACCAACAGATTGGAACAACAGCTGGCACAAGGATATTAAGGTTTTCTCCAAGGAAACACTCCAGGGAAATGGTAAGAATAAGAAAGGAGAAGGAAGTAATTACATTCAATGGCTTTCTCCAACTGGATACCTCCAGATGTGCTGGACTACAACTCTCACTAACTGCAGCCAGTGTGATTACTAGAGTTAGTAGGAATTATAATCCAACACATCTGTAAAACATCAGCATTCTGTGTTAGAAAAAGATTAGACAGTGTTAGACAGAGATACAAGCACAAGAAGTGTTCAAGATATATATTGTGCCTACTTTAGGGCAGACTTTATCTTGGTCTAGTTGCCTTTCTAAATAACTTCTTAAGGCCCTGTCACACTGCCCAACGGATGCAAAACGTTTGTAAAAAGGACACAGCGGACGAGAAATGTTCCATCCATTGTTATCCCGCTCTAACAAAACAAGGGCAAAAATTTGCCTAAGGAAAGAGCGTGATAAACAACGGAAAGGAACGGAACGGGGGGAGGATGCAGAGCGGATGGAAGCGGATGCGGAACGGAAGCCTAGCGGATGGAAGCGATGGGAGCGGATGCATTAGAGGATGCGTATAGGATGCAGAGCGGAATGCTAGTGGATGCAGAGCGGATGCAGAGCGGATGGCGTAGCAGATGAACGCGGATGCGTAGCCTGCATCCGCTTTCCATCCTTGTCCGTCCGTGCGCTACTAAGGCCCTGTCACACCTGCACAACGGGTGGCAAAACGTTTGTAAAAAAGGACACAGCGGATGAGAAAAATGTTCCATCCGTTTGTTATCCGCTCTCAAAAAGTGCCCCGAATTTGCATAACCAGAGCGGCATAACACGGGGAACGAACCAGACACGGGGGGACCGCAGAGCGGAATGGAAAGCGCGTTGCGGGATGGGAAGCCTAGCGGAATGAAGCGGATGGGTAGCGATGGCACATCCGCCTAGGGCTTCCCGGTGGACCGCAGAAAACGGACGTGAACGGAAAGAGCGGATGCAGAGGGATGCACAGCGGATGAAGAGCGGATGCAGGAGCGGAAGCCTACGCAGATGCACAGTGGAAGCCTAACGGATGCCAAAGCGTTAATTGCCATGCGGGGAGGAATGCATTGTGGTAAGCCTGTGGATATAAGGGAAGCAGCTCGGAGGCAAAGGTCCACCATTCAGAGGAAAGACTCTGCTGCCGGATGGATTGACAAGCCTTGCTGCCCTGCCTGCCAAGCCTTGCTGCAGCCTTGCTGCAAGCCTTGCTGCAGCCTCCCTGCCAGCCTTACTGTCTGCCTGCGGCCAGGCCTTGCTGCAAGCCTCCCTGCCAGCCCTTGGTGCCTGCCTGCCTGCCGCCTTGGTTCATGCCTGCCTGCCAAGCCTTTGCTGCCTCCCTTCCTGCCAGCCCTTGGTTCATGTCTCCCTGCCAGCCTTGGTGCCTGCCTGCCTGCCAGCCTTCCTGCAGCCTTGGTGCCTGCCTGCCTGCCAGCCTTGCTGGCCTGCCTTCCTGGCCAGCTTTGTTCATGCCTGCCTGCCAGCCTTGGTGCATGCCTGCCTGCCAGCCTTCCTGCCAGCCTTGGTGCCTGCCTGCCTGCCAGCCTCCCTGCCAGCCTTGGTGCCTGCCTGCCTGCCAGTCTTCCTGCCAGCCCTTGGTTCTTGCCAGCCTCCCTGCAGCCAGCAACCCAACAACCATGGGGAAGAACAGAAAGCCTCAGCCATCTGCTGCCAGCCCTTGCAAGAGGGACAGGGCCACCATCCCACCCCCTGGCCCTCACTCTGGTTCTGCTGGGGCTTCTGTAGCACGGGCTCGCTCTTCTGGGGCTGGAGCTTTTGCTGTTTCTGCTTCTGGAGGAGCTGATTGATGCGGGGGATCAGACAAGCACTCCAGCACCAGCCACCTCCACAACACCTGTACCCTTCACCTCCTGAGCTAACGACAAGGGGAGTGCCAGAGACTCATTTTTTGTTTTATAGCTTCTGTTAATAAGTCTAATCTTTTGATTCACACACTTGCCCTTTCATTTCTTTTTTTTTTAATAACGTCTTGGTGGATACTTTTAGAATGGTTTAAGCCTTTGTATGCTTGAGGGATGGGTTAAGATAGCAGTGGATGGGCAGGGATACCTGTGGGATGGTTAAGATAGCTGTGGATAGATAAACCTCCAGTGCAAGCATAGTGGGACTGTATGGTCCACCCTCCCAGGTGCACACACTTATGGCCTTTTATTATCATTAACAATGTAAGCATTATCCACACATGTCAACACTAAACACACTCTTTATTAAATTGCCCTGTTCATGTAGGCCCACCCCAACATACATGGCCAACCTCATCAGTGTGATGAGACAGGCTGAACGAAGCATCCATTAGTCATCTTCATCCTGTCTTGCCACCTCCACTACTCCAGCTGGGGAGTTGCCACCAGTGTCTCAGGAGGTTGCGCTGCTTCTTCCTTCACGTGAGGCTCTGTTGGGCCTTGCCACCTCAGTGTCTATCATGTTTTGCCCTTGCCTCCATTCCCCAGGCTCCATGTCCCATTGCCTTGTTGGAGGTCTACGAGCCTGTTTCTGCAAGACTGGGTAGCGCGGTGCGCATGAGATTGTGCAGGATGCCAGCAAGCTTCCATGATCCTCCTCACGGTCTCTGGGCGATGCTGCACTGGTGGTGTAGAAGTACCTGGAACCTGTTTGGCCACGATGCCAAAGGCGTTCTCCACCACCGCCTTGCCCTGGACAGCCTGTAGTTGAAGAATCCTCTCTTCACGGGTGGGCATTTGGAGGTGTAGGGCTTCATGAGGTAGGTTCTAGGGAGAAGGTGTCATCCCCCACGATGAAGTAGGCCAGCATCTTGCGTGTTGTTGGGCAGGGTTCTGGATCTGGGAAGCCCCACGATAGGTTGCGTTCCAGCCCCTCCTTGAGGTGACTGGCGTTGTATACTCTGGGCATCTGAAGATGCGCGTTGCCTGAAGCATCGATGTACATGAACTTGTAGTCACATCGACCATGGCGAAGAGGATGATGCTGGAAGAAGCCCTTGTAGTTGAAATAAGTGGACCCCAACTTGGCTGGAGCTTTGCAGGCCACGTGCTTGCCATCGATGGCTCCAACGGTGTGGGGGAAGTTCCACTTCTGATACCACTGCTCATGCAACTTTCTTCCAGCCTTCTTAGCTGGAGGGGCACTGGAGGAGCTCCTCCTTGTATTCTTCGATGATGGCCTGCACCAACTTCTCTGACCACAATGCTGATGGTGTTGGGTGGCACCCTCAGCCGTACTGCATGCTCCTGTAGGTGGTCCCTGAGCGCCCAAGTGGCGCAGAGTCAGTGGCTTCAGCCCAGGCTCCAGGCTGGGCCGGAACTTTGGTGTTTTGCCTTGGTCAACCTGGGTCTCAGCCGCTGCACAACTTTCTCAAACATGGCGCTGGAGCCATCCTCATGAAGTTCTGGAATGCCCGAGGGCCTTCGTTCCTGAGCTCCACCATCAGCTTGTTGTACAGTCCATCCTCTGCTCTTCTGATGATCATCTTTCGGACCCAGACGCTTCTTGGCCACCTCCTTTTCTTCCCATAGTAGAGTTCACAGAGCCTGTAGATGGCTTCGCACTGTTGCAGAAGGATGGTGTGCTGCCAAAAGGACTTTGTTACGATCCACGGTGGACATGACTGATGCTGTGGAAGAGCAAGAGTCAGATGAAGGCTGCCGAGGTCTGCACCGCAGGGCTGCTGGTCTGAAGTGAGATGGCCAGGTGAGTTGCTCCCCCTTTTTATAGGCAATATTGGTTTTCCCCTAGGTGTCCCTTGCATCCTCTAGGCATCCTGTAGACATCCTTAATATTCCCGGATAGGTCCCTCTGTGAACGTTTTTTTCCAGTTTTAACATGCTTTGTTTCCGTTCTGCATCCGCTAAGCATCCGTTCTGCATCCATTCCGAGTCTGTCCACTCCTCCCTGCGTCCGTTTACCGCTGGCGTGGAGTTGTGCGGATGCGCGGTGGGATTGCCTGTGATTTTAGTGATGCGTAACGGATGCAGAATGGATGCCTAGCGGATGCCTAGCGGATGCAGACACGGACGCATTGGCATACATTTTCCGCTCAAAGTTTTGAGCAGTTCAAAAACTTTCTGACGCGGTATGAAACATCAATAGACGGATGCTGGACGGCAGAGAGAGGATGAAACACGGAGGCAGCTGAGTACAGACGGATGCATCGCATTATCAAACGGATGACAAGTGTTTTTCTCCGTTTTACATCCTCTTTCCATCCGTTGGTAGCAGTGTGACAGGGGCTTAACGCTGCACGACCGTTCCACTTCCTCCGCTGCGTCCGTTTCACCGGCGGAACCCGGCGTTTGCGTTGCGCGGATGCGCAGTGGTATGCCTAGGGAGATATAGCAGATGCAATAACAGATGCACAATGGATTGTCCTTCCGTATGCCTAGCGGATTGCAGAACGGATGCATTGGATACATTTTTCTGCTCAAAAGGTTTGAGGCAGCCTCAAAAACTTCTGAGTGGATGAAATGTCAATAGACAATGCTGCGACGGATAGAGAGGAAATAAAATGAGGGCAGTGAGTACAGCAACGAAGCATCGCGTTAGACAACGGATGGCAAGTGTTTTTCTCCATTTTACATCCTCTTTCCATCCGTTGGTGCAGTGTGACAGGGGCTTTAAGCCCTTGTCAGAAAGTAAATGTTGGAAGAGAAAGCAAGTAAATGCACAGAAAAGATTGTTTTCTTTTATAGGAACTGTATCTGTTCCATTTAAAGTAGGGCTGTCAAAGTCCAGGCCCATGGTCCGGATGTGTCACACACTGGCCGTGCCCACACCTGGTTTAGCAAAGGGGAAAAAAGTTCCGATACATCACGTAATGCTGTCATGATGACTTGAGTTTGGAACCCCTGATTTAAGGGAATAACTTTCTTTAGCTTATAGGTTGAAAATTAAATGTTTATCTCGCCTCACTGTGATGATAATGTGGAAATCAATAAAATGCAAAACTTTAGAAGAACAAGGGAATTATCTTGAAAATAACAATTCCTTATAACAGTCATAGATCAAAAATTCTCAGAGTGTAAAGCTATTTGAAAGATCAAGTCAACTTCTGTCTTCAAGATATTTGGTGGCTACCACCATTTGAACTGAGTTCCATAGGGCTTGATAGTAAAACCCTGATAATATTTGTTTTCATATCTGTGATTGCACAGATATGTCAGAGAAAAGTTCTCGGTTACTTGGTAGTCCTCAGGCCATCCTGAGCTTAGATCAAGAACAATAAATATGAAAATTGCAACTTACATAAAAAGAACTAAATCAAGATGAATATTTTGGGAATGACTCCTATTCCCAAATTCTCTGAAACCCGTACAAAGAAAAAATAATTGAAAAGCTGCAAAGAAGCATGAATCAACTCAGACTTCTCCTGGAAATGCAGGACAATTGTAGTGATTCACTTAACAAATGTGGCAAGAAAAGTCATAAAATGGACCAAAATTCACTAAACAAATGTCTCACTTTGCAACATAGATTTTGAGCTCTATTGTGGTCATAGGCCGAGGACTACCTGTGTGCCTCAATTTGTAGGGAAGGTAAAGTTGAAAAGTAAATTAGTCTTTCAAGATGCTGGTTATAATAACATCTCGAAAAGCAGAACAGATAGCAGGTTGAACATCCTTAAGTATCTTTCTCAAATATGAAACCTATTCATATAGATGAGAAAAAAGACAGTAGCTCAGGAGCACATAAAACACCTTGCATTCAGAAAATACCTCTATCATTCTCGGATACCTCCAGTTATTGCTGATATGTCATGTTTCAGGCCTTGAGAACACTATCAGTCACTGCAGGCAACTCTGAAATAGATCAGGGGATGGACAGATTCCCTCAGGGTAATCTTACAGTGGCCATCTATCAGTGCCCTGGCTGTTTAAGCTGCTCCTGTATTGTGCTTGTGTCAGCTTGACCCCTACTCTGATTTAAGAAAATCTTGTCTTAAGAATGTAAGAATCATTGATAACAGTTTGTGAGGCATTCAATCTGGATTGCAGGTTATCATGCATTCCACTGGGCATTTTCCCTGCCACTGTGCCCTGTCATTTTATGTTCCTGGAGAGCAATGATCAATAGTTTTTTTTTCTTCCGAACATACCTCCTTTGATGTGTAGGGATTAATGCAAATGTGCACCTACCCACCCACATATAGAGAAATAAACACACACACACACAAAATTGAAGTATAAAATAAAGTAAATATATATAAAGTAAAAGCATTAAAACATACATGTATGCATATAGAATAAACTCTTATTTTTTAAACAAAACCCCCTTTCTTATTATTCTGTCTCTTTCTAATGCTATTTTGGCTTAATTGGATGATGACTGCTATCATAGCATAATGGTTGCATTGTAAGGGAAGGATTCTGGTTCAATGCTTGACATATTTCTTCCTTCCTTCCTTCCTTCCTTCCTTCCTTCCTTCCTTCCTTCCTTCCTTCCTTCCTTCCTTGTTATCCCCTTTCTTTCTTTCTTGTATCTTTTCTTTCTTTTTTCTTTCTTTTTTCTTTCTTTCTTTTCTTTCTTTTTTCTTTACTTGTCTTTTTTTCTGCCTCCCTCCTTTCTCTCCTTTCATGCTGCTTAGAGAGGGCTGGTTTAAAAGCACTTTGGAAGTGGTATAATCGTAAGTCTAAAGCACCCCTGTCCACTGCACCATCACGGATGCAAAGAGGATGTAAAAACGGGACAAAAAAGCTTGCATCGTTGAGGAAACCCGAAATTGCAGTTTCCCGTTGTGTCTCACTGCATACTTTTGTTTCAGTCGCTCTACATCCCCCAGCATGCCGCACCTGAAGATTTCATCCTCGCGCAAGAAGTTTTTTGAAGCTAGCATCAAAACTTTTTTGAAATGGATGACACTTTCCGTCGGCGGTTACGATGGTAGCATGCCGGCAACATATACGGGCAACAAGACGTTCGAATGTCTTTATCATCGCATGAAATGTCGCTTGTATCCTCTCTACATTCCCTCTGGACATCTCTCCGCAACTTCACAGGTGCCGCTGGCAGCTGAAAAGCAAAGATGGGAGGAAAGCGAAAGGGTCCTACACGATGACGTTAGTCACACGGAAATAGAAAGGATGTAGAGCATATGGGGCATCTCGAGAACTATAATAGGATTTAAAACGACAAACAACGTGTTGTATCGCGGATGTATCTCAGCCCCATATTTAGTGATGTGCTGCAGTATCTGTCCATGAAGTCAATGTAGAAGGGATCATCCTAGCCGGAAAATTGCGGCGTGAGTTAATTTCCTATAGAAAGGGGGAGGAAAATCATCCTGGATTCAGTAAGTGAGTTCAGCACGCCGATGGTGTATCAGACCTCTTCACCACCTTGGTCTTGCTCTTCCACTCCTCATTGTTCTGCGGCACAATGGATCATGAACAAACTGTGATGGTAGCTGCGAACATGTCATTCAGCAGAACCAAGAATCTTGTTCAGACTGTTTTCCACTTTTTCTACGCAAGGTAGAAGAAGGAGAAGTCGAGCTGTGTGGCCGAATGATGGATCAGAGAAGAGTGGAAGTTTTTTGGACTGGTATGACAGTTGATGGTGGCAGGCTGAGGAAGTGAAGATCCGCTCGTCGGCATTCCAGTTCACTTCATGAGGATTGCACTCAGCCATGTTGAGACGAACGTTGTACATGCGTCCTGAGAAGCCCAGGTTGACCCAGCTGAGCACCAACTTCCATCCCCAGCTTCTGACTCGCATAACTGAAGGTGGCACTGGACTCGTGTGCGCACTGGGCCTCTAGAACCACATTACAAAAAACATGCAGTAATTTTCGTGGGTAGAGGTGCCACAGCAACATCCATCAGAGAAGTGCTGTCATGGCCATCATCAGAGAAGTGGTGCATGTGCCATCATTGAAGAAGTTACTTGGAGGAGTTGCCTCAAGTGCCCGCACCTACTGAACAAGGGCTCTGGAGGAATAGTTGCCAGAAGAATGGTATCCAGAGGGCTGGACTTTTCGCAGACTGGATACCGGTTGGAGCCCATAGTATGGGAAGCACGTTGGCCTGCAAAGCTCTAGCCAACTCAGTCGCACTTTTTCAACTACAAGGGTCTTCTTCAGTGATCATCCTCTTTACCAATGAGTTGATGCTTGACTACAAGTTCATGTACATCGATGCTTAGGCAACGGGCTCAGCTGTCAAGATTAGCCCAGGTATAACACACGCCAGTCACGCTTCAAGGAGGGCTTGGAAGCGCAACCTCATCTGGGCTTTTTCCAGATCAGAAGCCCCCTCGCCGATGATTGCAACAGACAAGATGTGGCCCTATGCATTCATCGTTGTTGAATGAACCGGCCTTCCTCCCTTTAGATACCTAACTGCATGAGCCGGTACAAGTTCAAGGATACCTCAGTCACCTGTGAAGAGAGGATCTTCTAACTACGCATGGCCTGTCTAGGGCAAGACGGGTGGTGGAGAATGCCTTTTGGCATCCTTGGCCAACAGTGGGTTTTTTTTCTTTTTATTTTCCAGAAAATTACTTTTGTTTTATTCCCCCCCACACCCCCATGCGAATGCATCACCCAGCAGACTTTGAGGGATGCACCGTGGGAACGTCTTGCTGGCCACCTGCACAAGTCTCAGTGCGCACCCGCTAGCCGCATTTTGTTCAGTGGTTGCAGAACAGACGTTGTGGGACCGCCACAAAGCGGCAACTGGGGACATGTGAGCCAGGTGAATTGGATGAAAACGGATAGTAACCTGGATAGACAGACGCTGTGGATGTAAAGGCTACACAGAAGCTTCACGTAAGGGGAAGAAGCAGCGCAACTCCTGAACACGATGGATGTACTCCCTAAAGCTGGAGCAGTGGAGTGGCAAGACAGGAATGATAGATTGGGTTAATTGGATGTTTCCTTGCAGCTGTCGCGTACACTAGACTATGGAGATTGTGCCATGTATGTTGAGTGGCCCTACGAATGAAGTAGGGCATTATAAAGAACGTTTTTTATTTTGAAATGTTTGTTGAGTTCCAATTAAATAAATGTGTTATTGATAATAAAGGTCCGATATGTGATGGCAGCTGGATGGTGGACCATACAGTCCATTATGCTTCGCACTGGAGGTTATCTTATCCCGACTAATCATCTTTCTATCCCACAACTATCCTTAACCGTACCACAAGCATGCAGAGGCTTTACCATTTTTTTCAAAAGTTTCACCAACTCTTTTTTAAGTAAAAAAAATAAACCAAGTGTGTGAAGCAAAGATAACTTTGTTTAATAACTGTCTTAAGTAAACTGTTATGACTTTATTAAAAGCAAAATGACAGTAAAGTGTTTTAAGAAAGATAAAGGTGAATCAAAAGTAAGCAACTTCAGTGCTCTGGCACTATTCTCAGTCACTCTTGAGCTCATGTCATTGTCCTCAGCTGTTTTAGAGTGCCAGTGGACTGTGGTATGTGGGGCCTGTGGTCTGTGAGGTTGCTGGTGTGAGGCCCTATTGGGGTGCTTGCGCGGAAGAGTACAACAGTGATTGGTGTGTTCAGCGAAGCTGCTCAGAGAGCTGACTCAGTCCGTGAGGCTGAGAGGCCCAATTATCATCATTAAGCTACCAGGTCACCAGAAACTGATGACAGATTGTCGTGTGAGTGGGGCTTTGGCTTGGGGTGTGGAAGGAGGAGGGGTGTGAAGTGTGGCTCTGTCTGGTCTGCAAGGCTAGGGCGACAGGTGTGTTGGGCATCTGTGGAATGCGATGAAATACCTGTGGGCCTGGAGCTGGGAAGAGTCTGTTTCGTTGGCGGTGGGAAGTGCCCTGAGTACTCAATGAGCTGCTTTGGGTAGGTGGGGGGGCTGTTGAAATGCTGTGGAAGGGCTGTGACATTCCTGGGGTGATGAGGAGCATGCAATGTGGACTGGGTGCTGGAGCAGCTCAAGCTGGCCTTGAGGTGGTTGTGCAGAAGTGCTGTGATGCTTTTCCTTTCAATGCAAGCTGGTATTTAGGGGTTCTCAGGCATTTATCCTCAAGGTGTGGCTCACTAGACTGTGATGAAAGTGTGGCTGGCTGGAGGATCCTCTGGTCAATGTGGACCAGCTGAGGAGAGAGTTCTTGTTGCTGGTCCTCATTGTGGTGCCCTGTCTCAACAGGACCAGTGTGGCTCTGGCTCCAGTCTGCCTGCTCTGCGCTGCAGTCTGTGGAGCCTGGGGGTGTGGGTGGGGGTGTGTTGGTCCCTTGGTGGACTGCCGCTTTCTTCCTTTCATTTGTGACAGGGTCTTCCAGAGTTCTCCGGCAGTGTGGAATGCAGCTGTCGGATGGGGGTACTCTGCTGGTGGGCCACTGCTGAAGACACTGCCTGGACAGGGCAGTCTGGCTCCTGGCTGGAAAGGAAGACTGGCCTGTTGCGGGCTGTTCTGAGGGAGAGGGGTGTCAGAGTGTGCTGCTCCCTCTGTGGCGGACGTCACGGCTCGCAGGATGCCTGCATCTTGGCCGATATGTAGAATCTCCAGTCAGTGAGCTGAAGTAGTGGCCTGCCTGACTGTATTTTGTGTAGTATGCTTGCCATATCCAGGTGTGCATTTGTGCTTCCTACCATTCCCAGGAGCACATGTCTTGCAGTTGTAGCGCCAGGCCTCTGGCCTGTCTCTCTCATTACTGCCTGCTTTCCGCGTTGGTGTCGGATAGAGTCCTGTGGCCTTATCTCTCAGAGGTACTCGTTCTCCCTCAGCCATTTCCAGTGCATCCTCCTCCTCCATGGTCTCTAGCCGAAACGGTGTAACTGTTTCCGATCTTCTCGCTATCTCCTGTCCCTTGCCTCTTTCCTCCTCTGGTCGCGCGGGGCTAGTCAGCGAGCGAGGCTTTCAGGTGGCTTGATCAGCAGGGTTTGAGGGCTTGGGGCTTGGTCCACCACAGCAGGCGCAAGTTTGCAGTAGCAGAGGCAGTAGCGCAGCTACCACACTTACAACACCAGCAGCAAAGCACCAGCAGCAGCCAACCAGCAAGCACCAGCCAGCAGCACCAGCATCATCCAGCAGCATCACCAGCAGCACCACAAGCAGCCAGAACACCCAACAGCAGCAACACGCAGCAGTTGAGCAGCAAAGGAGAAAGCACCCAGCAGCTTCAGAGTCAGTGCAGGGGGTGGGCGTTGGTTTCTGCTCCTTCTTCAGGGCTGGCACGAGTAAGGCACTGGACTTTTCTCTCTTTCCTGACTGACGAAATCCTGGTGTTTGCTTTGAAGGATTGGTATATGGACACATCTTCCTCTGAATGTCATTGCGTGTGACTGCCATCTTTTATTATCCGCGATGGCTCGAGTGCAATTCATACTCCCTGCTAAATGCACAGTGAGACGCTTTGCATCCGATATACATCTCGCTATGCATGCCGCTTTTGCTTCTGCTAGGCGCCGTGCATGCAGGTTCCACCTGTCATCGCTAAGTGCATCCGCCCCTTCCGCTATGGGTCCATTACGCTGTTCTTGACCCCGGCAACCCCTGCGGATGTGTCATCCTCTTTCCATCCGCTTTCATGCGCTAGGCTTTCCTAACGAAATGCCATTTTAACATCCCGCGCTACATCCTACTCCTGTCCGTTCTTTTCCGTATCTGTTTTTATTGCAATTATGTTTATGCAAATTTTTGCCACTTTTTGGAGTGGATGACAACGGATGGAGCCACTCCTGAAATTTTGCTCATCCACTGTGTCCTGTATGCATACGTTTTGCGTCTGTCAGCCAGTGGGACAGGGCCTTAAGTGCTATTGCTATTCATGCAAACCCAAAGAGTACTCTCAATTCTTAACCCTGTAAAATATTTTTCCCAAAAAAACTGCCTGGAGCATCTATTACAGTATAAAGACAGGGGGAGATTGTGTGATTTTTCTTGTAATCAATATTAAAACTAGCGGTAAAATAGAATTTAATATAAATTGGAGAGATCTCCTCAATATTTTACTGGGGTACAAAGGTGCAAAAGTGCAACAAAATGGAGATATATTGTACCTCTGCCCCCATATAAATTAGCATAAATCAGCTCAGTGGTTGATATCAACACATATGCTTCAGTCACAGGGCTCACAGCTTAGAGGTTCACTAAAGAAAAGCCATAAGTGCTGTTGTAATATCAGAACTGAATGGGCTGCAATTTAATGTTCGCCAGTATCTTTGGATCAAAGCTCTCCTTGCTTGTATTGGAGTTTGGGTATCTTCCTGGAACAACATTATCTCTTTGCACAGCTGTTATTTATTGTTCTTAATATATCTTAATCATTTCAGCTTACAAGCTAAGTATCTGAAAACATAAGGATTTTGTTGCTGGATCAGATCAGAGATGTTGTAGGATGTTCCTATGGGGCTTAGAGTTTATCCAAAGCCCAAAACAGAAGAAAAAGTTGTGATACTAGCTAAAAAGCACTCAGAATGAAGAGATTCCTCCGCTGTGCTAGGAAAAGTTTCTAGAACTTTTGCTCCATATGTTTCAGGATTATTTCTTCATCAAAGATAACTTTATCTCTCTGAAGCTAGGTTTCCCCTGATGAAGGGATAATTCAAAAATGAATTGATCAGCATGCAAGAATTCAAATACAGGCAGTCCTTGACTTAAACCATTCGTTTAGTGACTGTTTGAACTTACAACGGCATTGAATAAAGTAACTTATGTCTGGTTTTCACAATAACGACCGTTGCAGTATCTCCATGGTCATGTGATCAAAATTCAGGCACTGGATAACTTGCATGTATTTGTGACAGTTATACTGTCCCATGGTCATGTGATCACTGTGTATAACTTTCCCTTGGCTTTCGACAAACAAACTCAATGGGGAAAGCCAGATTTGCTTAACAACTGCATGATTCACTTAACAACGGTGGCTAAAAAGCTTGTAATACGAGGTGCAACTCATTTAACAACTGCCTTGCTTAGCAATGGAAAATTCGGCCTCAGTTGTGGTTGCACATTGAGGACTACCTGTAGTTTTTTTCTTGGCACCATATAACATCTCAGCCACAAAGAAGAGAGAGTCAAGCTATTCTCCAAAGCACCTGAGGGTACAACAAGAAGCAATGGATGGAAATTAATCAAGGAGAGAAGCAACCTGTCAGGATTCCAGCAGTTACTCCAATTAAATCATGAGCCTTGAGCCACTCTCCCAAAACTAAAAAGGGTTTATTTGAAGTTAACATTCTACATCCGGCATTAACCTGGGCATAGCCAACTCTGAGATATGTAATTCACTGTCACCCTTGATCCTGCTTTCCCCCACACCCCTCTGGGTGTATCATCAAATAAAAATGTCCATAGTCATCAATCGTGCTCTGTGAAACTCCCCCCCTCTTCTTTCTATTGTCAACTATAAAACGTGTATACAAAATGTTTTCTGAGTTGACACAACCTAGAACTAAGGAGAAATTTCCTGACTGTCAGAACAATTAATCAGTGGAATAACTTGCCTCCAGAGGTTGTGAATGCTCCAACACTGGAATTTTTAAAGAAGAGATTGGATAACCTTTTGTCTGAAGTGATGTAGGGTTTCCTGCCTAAGTAGGGGGTTGGACTAGAAGACCTCCAAGGTCCCTTTCAACTCTGTTATTCTATTTCTATTCCTATTCTATTTCTATTCTATTCTATTCTATTCTATTCTATTCTATTCCATTCCATTCCATTCCATTCCATTCCATTCCATTCCATTCCATCCCATCCCATCCCATCCCTCCTATCATCCCTATAAGCTGGACAAAGCTACAGGTAGTTCTTGACTTACAACCGTTTATTTAGTGACCATTCAAAGTTACAACGGCACTGAAAAAAGTGACTTATGACCATTTTTCATAGTTTGCAGCATTCCCATGGTCACATGATCAAAATTCAGGAAGGTTCATATTTAGAATATATGCTGGGTTCTGGGGTCAAGTAAGCACCTTTTTAAGACCTTCTGAACATGTGGCTATGAAGGTTTGCCGGATGTTGACGATGGGCATGTAAAAAAGCCACAAGATTTTAAAAGCAAAAAAATCCCCTTGTACTGAGAAGTGGTTATGGCGATCAAGCTGATAAAGACTTCATTGAAGCGCTATATTTATTATATTTATATTCACATAGTAAACCTAACAAAGGTAGACTTCAAGGAAGACTTTCATTTAAGTTGGGTGTTTTCTTGAAACATGCTGGGAATCCTGTGTCTGTTTATAGGAAGAAGATAGACTATACTTGCAAGAGATTATTCTTTTGGTCTAAAAGGCTTTTCATTTACATCATTTCCTAATGCCAGACTTACAGTTCATATCTTTAACAGACTTGGTGATTAAGGTTCATGATCCTAGAACTNCTTTTCATTTACATCATTTCCTAATGCCAGACTTACAGTTCATATCTTTAACAGACTTGGTGATTAAGGTTCATGATCCTAGAACTGCACTTTGTAACTTTGTGGGGCTCAAATGTGGGGCTCAAATAATTGCTTCTTTATGAGCAAAAAAATCTTACATATTAAGTATTCTACATACTTGGTGAACCTTTTTAAAAAGCCAGTTTTTTTTTTTTTGCTTAGCATTNAAGCCTTTTTTTTTTTTTTGCTTAGCATTTGCTCTTTTCTGAATTCTGGAGACAAAATTTGGCACAGAATGGAACTGTCATCTGTCACATTTGGAAACCGAACACTCTGTCATCTGTTTGAATTCAAGCTTAGAACTGGCTCTGAAAATATGGGGAAAAAGTGTTACTGAAGGCCATGCTGTCCTCGTTCATAAAAGCCAAATATCTGTTTGCTTCCCTGATTGGGCTGCAGAACTCTTTCTGTAAACCATAGGATATCTACCTCAGAGTTATACATACCTCTGTGGGTAGTGTTGAGTTTTTTTCCCCCTTAATTGTAGAGGTCAAGGTTGGGCATAATCTTGGTGGGTTGCTGGCGACATATAATTTTTTTACATGAGCTCAGAGCTGGGAGAGCTAAGTGAGGCAAAGCGGTCAGAGCTTTAGGCAGTGTTTGTACAAGGCCCAAAATTTATTTATTTATTTTTTTTCAGTTTGGGAAAGAAATTTGGGGAGGCGATTGAGGAGGAGGGGAGACTCTTCATCTTTTGGTTTTCACTACTAAGGATAGAGTTTTTATGAATTTTCTAGCTGTCATCAATGGTAACAAGACTACCAACTAAATTTTCCAGTGAGCGGTCAAAATGTTTCTGGAAGTTTCAGAAAAGGAATTTACAGGGTTGGTCTAGTTGTCTAGCCCTTAAGTGAAGGAATGAAAAATTATCACAATATATATATCTGATTGGGACAACATCTGGTTCTAATTTTGCAGAACTTTTGCTCTGCTTGGGATGGAAGGGGAATAAAATAGCAGTCTTGGCTTCATCATGGAAGCCTCTTTGATAAAGAGGCAGGCCTCGCTTACCAACCACTGATTCAGCAACTGTTTGAACTTACAATGGGGCTGAAAACAGAGACTTGTGACTTGTCCTTGAAGTTGCAGCTGTTACAACATCTCCATAGCCATGTGTTTGCAATTTGGGTACTTGGTAACCAGGAAGCATTTAGAACAGTTGTACCATCCTGCAGTCTTGTGAGCACCATTTGTAACCTTCAAAGCCAGCTTCTGACAAGCAAAGTCAGTAGGGAAGCTGGCACGAAGTTGCAAGTCAAGTTATGGTCACATGATACCACTCATAACAACTGCCACCAGAACTGCCATCCTAAATCAACTCAGTGATATGACATCATCCTTCACAACTGAGCTGCAAAGGCCACAGATTATCGGTTTCTATTGCAGTCAGTAAATAAGGATTACATGTAAAAAAAGGGACTGGATTTCAACTGTAGGTTCACAACTGCCATCTTGACTTTTGGACCTCTCTTGCCATAAAGTTCCCTATCTATGGATGACCACTATCTACCAGAGGGTACACTAAGTGGCTTATGTGAGCAGAACTGAAGCCATGTTGGATGGCCCAT
>BHFT01023515.1:0-10377 GCA_004320025.1 Laticauda laticaudata
TCAGTTTCCACCAAACACATTGCATTAAGTGAAGATATTAGGGAGAGAGAGGAAGAAGCAGGGAGGTGAGAGAGGAAGGGAGGGAGGGAGGGAGAGGGGAGGAGGATGAGGGTACTGTTTATATACGATTGAATTTCGAGGAGAACAGAGCAGTAGAATATTGGCAGAAATGTGCCTGTTGAATCACAAAGAGTTGGAAATGACAAACAAACAGATAAATCACGTCAAGCAGTAGGGAAGTCATGCTGGGAACATATGTCCCTGCTTTTTCAAAAATTATGACATAATAGTATGCCACCAAACAGTGGGGAAAAGTGAGTATGAGCTTAGGGAGATGTGATTGGATTGGGGACACTTCTTAAGAGGTAATATAGGGATATCCCTCCATTGACATTATATTCTTATATTATCCTCGTTAGAGAGATTTTACACATTTTTAGATTATAGATTAGAATAATTCACACACTCAACCGTATTTTTATTCACAAAATATCACTTCTGGTGCTAGTGGAAAATATAGATGTTCACTTTTTTGAAAAAAAAGAAAAATAATGAAAGCAACATTCTCATGAATTGTTTTCCTCATTTTTTTCAGCATCAAAAAAGGAAGTCATCCTCCCATCCTTTATTCTGAGGTGGGTAAAATGAAGACCCAGATTGTTGGGGCAAATAGGATAGTACTGTAACTTGCTTAGAGAGCACTGGAGGATAGGAGAGGAAGTGGTATACAGCTTGAGTTTGGTTTGATAGAGGGTCTCTATTACAGCTGGCCACCCAGCCTTTACTTGTAAAGAGTTTCATCAACTCCTGAGTCGGTATGTATATTTGAATAGTGTTATAAGATAAATGAAAATGATAACATAACACATACAAATCAAAGAGACACATTTCTGTATTCTTATTTACTGAGATTGAAAAGTTTAAGGGGAATCTATTTATTAATACCATGTCAACTCACCTGATGGATAAGAGAGGATGGTAAATGAGAAAAACAACTTCCATCCGTGGTTTAATGCGAGTGCCATCCTGTTCTACTTCACTCGTCCATTTTTCTTCCTCTCTATCCCATCCGCATCCGTGACCTGAGTTCCATCCGCTCAAAAAAGTTTTTGAGCTCTGCAAAACTTTTTTGGAGCGGAAATGTATCCAAACGCGTCCTTCTGCGATCCGCTATGCATCTACGTGGAACAATTACTGTTCTAACATACCTCGTCATTCCGTTACATGCCGCTACATCTGCTAGCCATCAGCTGCCGCATCCGCACAACTCCATCCACTCCAGTGGAAAACGCACACAGAGAAGCGAAACGGTAATATGCTTGGAAACGGACGCGCAGATTTATGCACGGAGAAAAGGATGAAAGCAATGAGTCGATACAAAGCATATTAAACTAACGGAAAAAAGTTCAGAGAGGGACCTAATACTCGATACTAAAGGATGTGCTAAGAGAGCCTAGAGGATTGCAAAAGGACACATAGTGGAAAAACCTATATTGCCCGTAAAAAGAGGGGAGGCAACTCACCTGGAATCCAACTTTCAGACCAGCAGCCTTGACTGTGAACGTTAGCACCTTATATGCCTCTTTGCTCTTTCAACAGCAGTATATATCCACTCATGGATCGTACACACTTTTTGAAGCATGCATCGTTCTAGCACAAAGTGCGAAAGCCATCTACAGGGCTTTCCACTTTTCTATGAGAAGAGAGAGGAGTGCCAAAAGCGTCTTGGCACTGAGAAAGTGGATCAGGAGAGAGCAGAGTACATAGACAACAGAGCTGATTGTGGGAGCATGAGGAACTGAAGACCACTCGTATATGACTTATTGTGAGATGCCGCCATCCATTTTTGACAAGTGTTGATAGACAGTGGCTGACACCAGGACAGGTCAGAGCACACTTAGCCGGCCAGCCTGGACGTCCTGGCTCAAGGTGGCACTACTTGCGCCACCGGGCGCTAGGAGACTAAGCGAGCATGCTAGACGCTGAAGGTTTCCACACAACATGGACATTGGTAGAAGATGATGGTGGTGTAGGCCATCATCGAGAGAATACCTGAGGAGTTCCTCCAGTGCCCCACGAGAAGGCTGGAAGAAAGTTGCAGGGACAGTGTATCAGAAGTGAAACTTCCCCCACATAGCTCTTGGAGGCCATAGGATGGGAAGCACGTGGCGCTGCAAAGCACCAGCCTAGTGGGTGTCCACTTATTTCAACTACAAGCTCTACACAGCATCATCACTCTTTGCCATGGTTGAGCTGACTACCAAATGTTATGTACATTGATGCTCTTCAGGCAACGGTCAGCTTCAGATGCCGCAGGTAATACAATGCCAGTCACCCAAGAGAGGGGCTGAATGCAACCTCGTCAATGGGTTTCCCAGATCCCAGACGCCCTCTGCCCAACAACACGCTAGATGTCCCTATCTTCATCATGGGGGAATGACGCCTCCCCTCAATAACCTACCTCATGAAGCCCATACACTTCCACGATGCGCTCACCCATGAAGAGAGGGATTCTTCAACTACCAGGCGTGCCAGAGGCAAGACAGTGTGGAGAACGACTTTGGATCCTGGCCAATAAAGGTGCCAGGTAACTTTTCACCACCATGCAGACATCACCCACAGATTTGTGAGAACACGGGAGCTTGCTGCATCCTGACAATCTCTCATGCTACCCGCTACGCATTGTTTCAGAAACAGGCTTGGGACCGTCAAACAAAGCGAATGAACATGGAGCCTGGTGAATGGAGGCAAGGACAAAACCTACTAGACACTGTGGATGTGCCAGGCCCCAACAGGCTTCACGTGAAGGTTGTTAAGAAAGCAGTGCAAACTCCTGAAACACTGTGTGTAACTTCCCCATGCTGAGAGCAGTGGCGTGGCAAGACAGATAAATTATTAATGGATGCTTCCTCAGCCTGTCTCATCACACTATATAGATTGGGCCATGTATGTTGTGCCCTACAATGAACAGGGCATTTAATAAAGAGTTTGTGTTGACAATGTGTGTGATGATTGATTAACATTATTGATTGGATATAAAGGGCCAAAAGATGGTGGCACCTGGAGGGTGGACAGAACAGTTCCCATACTATGCTTGCACGTGGAGGTTTATCCATTCCCACAGCTTATCCCTTGCCCATCCCAAACCAAGCTATTACCATTCCCATACGCTATCCTGTAGCCCCATCCCAGAAGCATGTAAACGCTTAACCATTTTCTCAAGTTTCCACCAAGACTATTACTAGTAAAAGAAATGGAACCAAGTGTGTGTAGCAAAGATAACGCTTTATTATAAACAAACTGTAAAAAGCAAAAGACCAAGTAAAAGTGTCCTCAACAATGATAAATAACTAGGTAACAAACTCAGTCCTCTGGCAACTGTTTCTAGTCACTCTAGGCATGCCCATGGTCTCAGGGTGTAAAGGGTCCAGGACTGTGAGTAGGTGGTCATAGAGGCTGGAGTGCTTGCGTCTGAGGCGCCATTGGTGCTGCCCCTCGAGGGGACAACAGGAGATTGGTGCAAGGAAGTTCATCAGGCTTCCTCTTCTTCCCATGTCTCTGAATGAAAATGTCGCGTGGGCAGCAAGTCTTTCTCTGATGGTGGAACCTGGCTTCGCGTAGCTGCCTCCTTTTTATATCCCGGAGCTTATGCAATGACATCCTCCCCACATGCACAGTGAACCGCTGTTGCATCCTTAAGACGCCGTGATGCAACTCGGGCAGGCATCCCGCACGGCATCCGTTTCCATCTCCTGCTACTTCCGCTTTGCTCGTTCTCACCCCGGAAGCCCTGCGGACGTGCCAATCCGCTTCCACCGCTAGGCTTCCGTTGAGCATTGGCTTAACATCGCCTCCCTATATCCTCTCCCCGTCCATATCCTTTCTGTTTCTTTTCCGGTTCTGTTTATGCAAATTTTGCCCCTTTTGGGACGTAACTACGGGATGGAAGAAAAAAAGAATTTTTTGGATGGAAAATTTGCTCATCTGCTGTGTCCTTTTTACATACGTTTTGCATCCGTCGGCCAGTGTGACCTAGCCTTAAGTAAGTCACTGCAGCTGTTAAATTAGTAACATGGTTGTTAAGCGAATCTGGTTTCCTCATTGACTTTGCTTCTCAGGAGGTCATAAAAGAGGATCACATGACTCTGGGACACTGCAACTGTCCTAAATGTGAGTCAGTTATCAAGTATCCAAATGCTTGGTCCAGTGACCAAAATTAAAATAGCATTGGAAAAAAAATGACCTCTTGTTCACACTTATGACTATTGCAGTATCCACATGGTTACATGATCAAAATTTGGATGCTTGGTAACTGATTCATATCTATGATGGTTGCAGCCCTCTGAGGGTCATGTGATCCTCTTTTGAGACCTTCTGGACAAGCTGGGGAGCCAGATTCATTTTACAACAGTGGTCTCAAAAGGTCATAAAATGGGACACAACTCACTTGACTGTCTCTCTTAGCAAATGAAAATTTTGGGTTCAATTGTAATCATAAGTTGAGAATTACCTGTACCCTTAATCATCCAGGTCACGAACTGAAGAAGCTTCTTGGATGAGAAGCAAAAGGATTTCAAAGAAAAAAAACCAACAAAGTCCAGTTGTCTTTTGGAAAAGGACTTATGGCAAGGGTCTTCAAACTTAACAGCTTTAAGACATGTAGACTTCAACTCCCAGAATTCCTGAGCTCACATGACTGGAGGAAGAATTCTGGGAGTTGAAGTCCATGAGTCTTAAAGCTGTCAAGTTTGAAGATCCTTTACTTATGGGATGATTACACCAGAGGGGAACCTTCAGGGCCTTCTACGCCTTCAGAGAAGGCCTTAAAAAAATCTGGACCAAAAAATATAAGTATTAAACTATTATATATAATCTATCTAATTTAATTTAATACAATACATTTAATACATTTTCTCTAATCTATGTTCTAAAGTTAAGTTTACTGTCAAGTTCACATCAGCAATGAAAGGGTTACTGTCCTAAACATATTATCCAATCAGAATCGTCCATCTCTATCAAAGCCCGGTTAGCTGGCTCATTAATTGGTTAGGACTTCATGAATCCAGGGGAAGGCCAAGCTATGTGTTTTGGTTTGGAGAGTGATGGGAAAACTGACCAATCACGGTTTGATTTTAAGTGGGCGGGACAAAAACAAAAGATCATAGGCCTTTGTGAAGTCCTACCAGCAGCTGCACAGTGAAATCCTGGACAACATTCTCACTCAGCTGAGGAACAGGTTCAAGGATCATGAAAAACTGATGTTCCTTGCCCTTCTGGACCCCAAGAAGTTTGCCTCATACAGAGAAAACTTCCCCAGCTCTGCGTTTCAGAGTGAGGGCTGAGGTGAAGACCCAGCTGTAGTGCTCACGATTCGCCACTGGATTACTCGTATTGAAGGTTTTGTTCTGATTTCCCACAAAGCCCTTGCAAGCTACATCTAGCACATCTAAAAACCAAACCTTGTAAAGATTGGGCTCAGGATTACTTGCAGTATAGGAAGTAAGAGGAAAATGACCGCAAAAGCATTTCGGCTGAGAATTATATGAAGGATATTTGTCTCACTACAAGGGCTGATAAGGAGAAAATAGATGGGAAGTGTAAAAAAAAATCCCTTGACCACAGGAGACTGCTACAAGCAAGGAGAGAAGTAGGATTAAAAATTGAAATAAGACTAATTTAGAGATCTAATTATTAGCAAATAGGTTTTTTATCCAACCCCCAAAGCAACTGGTGTTCTATTAGAAGTGCACCCTGTGGTTCACTCAAAAATAAAAAAGGGATTAGCCAACTTAGTTTGGAATATGGAGGCAACTGCTGTAAAGAATTATGCTATTCTTTACTGCTAATGATCTCCCTTCGAGCCAGATAACTTTATGTTTCCCTTTCTTGGTTCTTTTGTATAACTTTTAACCATAATTAGAAAAAGATTGCAGTTTTGCTGAAAATATTACTTCCAATTCAAAACAGGGTTTGGATTCCTCCTCCCTTAACATTCTCAAGAATTTGCTACCTGGAATGTGCCTTCTTGCTATTCAGAGAGCTTTATTTTCAGTACAGAATTGTAACTCAGTAATATTATGGATGGCATTCCACCCAGGGTTCCTTTTCTTAAGAAGTGTTCACCAACAATTATCTTCTTCAAAAGCATACTAGACTTTGGCTATAGCAACACTGAAAGAAGATCCTCACCAAGGAAGGATTGGCTAATGTATCATTCCACAAGAATGATCCCAGAAACCCAGCATGACCAACAATGAGACATTCTGAGAATTAAGATCAGCAACACCTGACAAGCTGCAGGCATTATAATTTAAAGGAAACTCCTTTCATTTTCAAAGAAAACCACCAACACACTAGAGATGTCCTTTCAATTGCTTGTGCTCATCCTGAAAAAATTTATCAAATGTTCACCAACCTAAATTAGTATTTAGTGTACAACCCTCAACATTTTGCAATGAGCCCTTGTTAGAGAGCTTATGCTAGAAAGATAAAACAGGTAAACAAATGTCTTCCAAGCAATACTGAAGGCAAGTACTCCATCAAAAGCAACCATAATAAAGATCAAATAAAGTCAGAAAGAAAATATATTTGGATTTCACTTAAAAGCAGAGATGCAGAATGAGATATCAGAGCAGAGGAAAAATCACACTAGGACAGAAGTGTCCAACCTTGGCAACTTTAAGACCTGTGGACTTCAGCTCCCAGAATTCCACAAGTCATAAAGTTGTCAAGGTTAGCTACCCCTGAACTACAGTAGGCTTTGTGTAGTTTATCAAGGCTCAATCCAAAATGGACCTCAGGGTTCATTTGAATTTCATGGCTTGAAGAACGTAGTTTTAAAATGGCTTCTACAAAGACTTAAAGCAAGGGTCTTCAAACTTGGCAAGTTTAAGACTTGTAGACTTCAACTCCCAGAATTCCTGAGCTAATATGACTGGAGGAGGAATTCTGGGAATTGAAGTCCACAAGTCTTAAAGCTGTCAAGTTTAAAGACCCCTAATTTAAAGATAACTATTTGGCTCCCTATGATAAGTTGAAGCCAGATCAAATGCTGCTTAAGAGCTGAAACTTTGCATGCACCTTCCAGGGGTAAAATACACAAGTTTTTTGGGGGCAAGGAGGGTTGGAAACCACAAAAGGGATGCTGGCAAGCCAGTTGTTTTGCCCTACTACTCTTTTCAGATCCACCAAAGAGGAAGTTATCTCCTTCATGCTCATTAAATAACCAATTAAATAAAGGGGTAAGGATGCCCTATCTGTCCTTACTTTGAGGAATGTCTGAAATTTAATGCTGAGATCAAAATAGGATCATATGGGAGCAATTCATTCAAAGAACCTGACTTCAGAATGATCAGAACCAAGTAGACCTTGCTTATAAATTGAATCCAAAAAGTAATGCAAGCAAAATAGGTAAAAAGTGGTTAGATCCACAAGTATAGCGGTGTGTCTATTTGGTATCAAGTAAATGTCAAGCTTGTGCTGCCTTCAAAGGAAACCTATGCAAACATTGGCATATAAACAGGGTGGCATACAAATTATGGTTATTTCTAGGGATAAAGCATAATGCAGATAGATCTCAACTAAACAACAGTTCATTTAGTGATTGTTTGAAATTGATGAGGTATTTCCCGTTAGGAGAAAGAGTACACTCAGGGAAATGTAGTTAGAGTGATAAACACACAACCAGCATTCAGATACACTGAATAGTAAAATGTAGGTTTTACTTCCAGTAAACGGGTAAACAAAGTCCAACAAACAGTCCAAATCATACATAGTTAAAGTAGTTAGTATCAGTCCAGAGATAATCCAAAAACAAAGTCAAGTATCATAAACAAAATTCAGTAAACAGAGTTTGCTAACAGTTGCAAGACTCACAGCAATCCAAGCAGAACGATGATCAGACAAAAGGCAGTAGGAAAATGCAAGAAGAGAACAAACCAGGTTTCTGGCTCCATCTTAGGGCCATCAGAGGAACCTCAGCCAATCACAATTACAGTATTCTCTTAAAGATACAACAGTATTAAATAACTATCCTGGTTTATATATTGCCAACCCAACTGTTAGGTGACTATCATTCCTAACAGAAATTACCACGAAATTACAACTGAAAAAAGTGACATGGCCATTTTCACACTTGTGACCATTGCAGCACTGGTAGACAGGATATCTGGGAAAACTCTTATATCAAGAAGATATCCCTCCCCACATAAGATCACAGTTTGCACTTTTAAAAAAGGGCAGACTATAAATAATAAGTACCTTCTTTTGAGATATTTTTAAAGGACATTGTTAAAAAAAATGCAAGTTAATGTCAGAAAGGCTCTAAACTATGTTAATGTCAAAATAAACATAAGTGCAAATCTGATTTGAAACCAGTACATTGTTATTCTAGCCCATATCTTTTTGAGCTGGCTAACAAGCTATAAGCATGAAAAAGAAGAGTGAAATGTTTTTTTAAGGTTCTTCCTAATATCCCACTGAGATTTCAAGCTTATTTACTGTACTTATTTGGAACTGGCAACAAAATATAATTTATTTTATAGCTTTTCAGTACTTGGTCCTCAGCTAGATAAAAAAGATTATTTTTTATACATACACCACCACAGATCATTCTTTTCCTTTTTGCTAGGAGGCATCTATTCTAATCCTCCTGTTCCTTCCTTTGCTTTCTTTTTTCACACCATTTACATTCATAATTGGCCTATAAATTTGCAAATCAAGTGCAGGTCAGATGCTGCTGTAGATAGTACGGACAGATGTGACTTTGCCAGGTTTGGAATCAGCAGATGGTTTTGGGACATAATGGATTAAAGTGCCTTAATTTGTCTAGAGTATTGCTATCCTCTCTCTGCTAGGAAACAGAAATAGCATACTGCTGTTATACCTTGGCATGTTACGAACTGTGGCCTTCTGTCATGTTCCATACAGATAGTCTTCAACTTACAGCAGTTCATTTAGTGACCGGTCAAAGTTACAAAGGCACTGAAAAAAGTTTCTTGTTCTGTTTATTAATGTTTGGATGGCATAAAGCAGACAGAGTAACTCCACAAAGCATCCATACAAAGTCTTTTTCATTGGTTCATCAGGCATCCTATCAACTCACATTTATGATGAGGTTCTTCTTAATGTTCAATCCTTTGCATATCTGAATTGTGGAAAGATAATAAAGTCTCAACCCCATGATGATTGAAGCGATTATATGGTATGGTGGCTTCAGGCAAGAGTGTGGGAACCTTCCCCAACCCAACAAGGGTCAATTTAGTGATCAGTCAGGATTACAGATGTGGCCACATGACATGGACTACATTTCCCAGGATACCTTAACTACATTTACCATGATGCATTCCCTTAAGGGGACAGCTCTCAAATCCTAACTAACTATCCCATTAATTCTAAACTGTCTGGAAAGCTCACTCCCCGCCTGGAATTGTAAATTCCACTAACTAAGAAAGAGCAATTAACTAAGATAAACAGTAAAGAGTCATACTAACTGAAGAGCAGATAACTATATAACTAAAATAGACAGTTAACTTTATAATTAAAGGAAACAGTAAATAGTAATAAAGCATCAAACAAAGAAAAGCATGCAAAGCTTGAAGTTCAGTCTTCAAGTTCAGCCTTTCACTGCAGCAACACTAGGTCAGTGACCTGTCAGGTGTAGAACTTCTTGGTGCAAGTTTGCTGATCACCACTGGCAGCCTTTTAGGGTGGACAGGTACTCTTGGTGCCAATGGTGAAAGTTTGGTGGTCGCTTCTGGTGGCCGCTTTTGGTGGCCTGTTAGGGTTGACAGGTGCTCTTGGTGCCAGTGGTGAAAGTCTGGTGGTTGCTTCTGGTGGCCTTTTAGGGTTGGAGTGGTACTCTTGCTTCCATGGTGTCAAAGGACATCGGGAAGCTGTTGGAAAGGGTGTTGTGGAGACATATGCCCGTGCAGAGCATCTTAGTGGAAGTCTGGTGGTTACTGGTGGCCATTTAGGGTGTCCCAGTGAAAGTGTACTAGTCTCCGGCGGCCTTTTAGGATGGGATGGCATTCTTGTTTTTGATGATGCTAAAGGGCATTGGAAAGCTGTCAGAATGGATGGTGCTAAGGCATCTGCCTGGGTTGGGGGCTGCATCCGATCAACACTGACAAGTTCTGAGATTCCCCAACCCTGGTCTGTCTTGAAGGCAAAAGGTGAATAACTTGGGCCTCTGACTACTTCAGTGTATGCTAAGGCATCAGCGGCATCGAATCCTAGCAAGAGCAAAATCTTGGCTTCAGTGTCTTGGGTAGAAAATACCGTGTTTCTCACAAAATAAGACCAGGCCTTATTTTTTTTTTGACCCCTGAAAAAACGGCTAGGCCGTCTTTTCGGGGGTGACTTAATTTCCTCCCCCAC
>BHFT01023516.1:0-22396 GCA_004320025.1 Laticauda laticaudata
ATTCCACGCAGGACTGTCACATCATTTGGAGAAAAGCCGGCACTCTCTAGAATAGACAAGATCTCCACATCACAAGCCAAGCAAACACTCTGGGCACAAAACAGACTCCCACTGATACTCCAGCTCGAAAACACATCCCAGACCAATGGACACACCAGATGAAACCTAGCTTCTAATAGGCCCTATTCCGTCCTTTCACACCGAAGCCAAGCTGCACTGAAAGCTCGGAAATAGGATAACAGAGTGTAGCAGCCAATCGCAAAGCCAAGCCACAAAATTGATGTGGGATAATACCCGAAGGAGCTGAACAGCACAGTATACTATATATATAAATTAAAAGTTTTCACGGGTACTTACAGTATGCTGTTGCAGCTTCCTCCTTCGGGTATTATCCCACGTCATTGTAGTGCTTTTAAAGTTGTAGCAACGTTTCGGCAGAATCTCATCTGCCATAATATATATATAATACAGAATAGAGAAACCTGATGATGGCAGATGAGATTCTGCCAAAACGTTGCTACAACTTTAAAAGTACAACTATAATGACATGGGAAAATCCCCGAACAAAGCTGAATACCATACATGTAAGTACCTGCGAAAACTTAAGAAAACAAATATATATTTGTAATACTTTGCAGCTGAACTGGCTAATTAACATGGGTTTTCTTGTATTTTAAATTTGCTTTTTTAAATTGTATTGCTAATAATTTCAGGACTGTTAAGAGAGGCATTCAGTACATTGTAGGCAAGAGTTTTGTTTTTCTTTTTTCTAAAAAAGAAAATAACCAAGCCAACCTTGAGAAGCGCTGAGAATGTATCTTAGCCAAACCCATTTTGATGTTTTCCCTTTGCAAATGTTTTGTTTGCTTTTACTGAGAACACAATGCTCTTTTCTATGGCTATACGGTAATAATTGTGATGTAACTGAACAGATGGCTATTTCTAAACCAAACAACTTTTGCTTTGAAGTTCTCTGTTGTGCTAATTATAAAAGTAACCGTAATCCATTTCCCCGGATTCCCCCTTTTCATAGGGAGACAGAATGACTTCTGGCTTGGTTGCTTATTGTAAAAGGTAAACCAAGGCAGAACCGAGGGCCAGATTTGGACATCAGTAATTAGGCCAATGATGTATAAGACAGTGAAAGGATCTGAGCATGTACAGAGTGTTACCAACTCAACTTTTGATGTTCCTTGCTGCTGAGCTCAGCTCCATTGTAACCTGATGCTCTATCTGCAGAGATAAAGCCTTCAGGCTAACTGTCAAGTAGCCTAGCTAACTAACTTGTTGCGAAATGCAAAATGTGAATTCTGCCTATTTGCTGTAACATAATGTGAGACAGCATCCTACAACAAAGCTCTGGATTATGTGCCAGAAAATGTATTCTTTTCCCATCTGAGGTCTATTCTTTTCAGAGCGCTGAGAAAACCACGAGGTTTGCATGAACCACGGATATGAAATTATGTTTCTAGAGCTATGACGAACATTTAGACTATAAAAAGAAAAAAGTTTTAGTTAGCACGCATGCCTGCTTTTCTTTCTTTGCCTTGCTGTTTAAGGTGGGAGATAAAAGGTTGCCCAGTTTTGCTTTGATGAAAAATAAAACTGATTATCAGTTGCCTCATGTTCAGAGTTTCATTGGATTAATTCAGATTCTGAGCCAAAAACATAAAAAGAGAAAGTTGATGTCAATAATTGTTATGTTTGCAACACACTAGTTGGTTGCAAATCTAGAAAACAGACTTCAGTTGCCATTTCCACAGATGAAGCAGAATTCATAGCGTTAATCAGCATTGTGTTCAGTGATAATGTAGTATATATACAATTATTAAAGGATTCGGATATTGAAGTGAAAGGAGCTAACATCAGTGTATGAAGATAGCACGGCAGTGTACAAATGGCAACAGGTGGGAGAATAAAAAACCAAAAGCAAACATGTTGATGCAAAATATTGTAATGTCAGAGAAGCAGTGAAAGGAATAGAACTAATTTATTGTCTGTCAGAACATAATTTGGCTGATCTCATGACAAAGCCATTGGGTACACAAAGCCACAAGGATCTTGTAAAGCAATTTGGTTTAAATGTTGTCCAGGTATAAATCGGAGGGTGCTAAGATATTTCATTCAATAGCGGGAACAGTTGTAGTTGAGTGCTGGCTCCTGCATGAGGTAATCTGCGGTATGATTGGTTGCCGTGGGTGTAAAGGGGGAGTTTCCCTTTTTTCCCGCCTTTTTCTTTTGTGGGCTCTGTATGCTGTTTATATTTACCTCATGATATTCCTGTGCTGCTGACCNCCTTTTTTCCCGCCTTTTTCTTTTGTGGGCTCTGTATGCTGTTTATATTTACCTCATGATATTCCTGTGCTGCTGACCATCTTGTCTGTTGTAGTTACAGATGTTAAATATATGTATTTATATAAAACTACAAGTTTGTATCAGTGTCTCTGATCTCATTTGGACATTTGCTGTGCAGTTGCCTGACCCAGATCCAACAAAGCCACTTCCAGGAATGCGGCTTCCCTAAAAAATATGGAGCCCCCTGAATAGAACCAAGCCAGGTCATGACAAGGCAAAGCTCTTTAAGTGGGGAATGGCCGAGAGTCCCATAATGCGACTGGGGTACATCTGAACTGTTAGGACATTGAATAGAGTAGCTAGAACAGTAAACTGTACAGTTGCAGTTGATTAGTTGCTCCTGCATGAGAAAATCTACACTATGATTGGTTGCCGTGGGTGTAAAGGAGGAGTTTCCCTTTTTTCCCACCTTTTTCTTCTGTGGGCTCTGTATGCTGTTTATATTTACCTCATGATGTTCCTGTGCTGCTGCCTATCTTGTCTGCTGTAGTTATAGATGTTAAATATATTCATTTATATAAAACTACAAGTTTGTATCAGTGGCTCTGATTTCATTTGGACTAATTGTATAACATCTATCCCATTGTGACTTTATGGGGCCATATTATGGAGATTTTATCATGATTGTACCTTAACTTAATATTTCATCTCCTCTGCTGTATTATCCACCCATTTGATATACATGTATTTGTTGATGCTTTATTTAAAGATACATTTGTGTTTGTGTGTATAGTGTGTTCTATCCATGTTGCATATCAAAGATTACATGATCTCTTTAGATGCCACATGCTGTTGTGGTTTGCCGGCAGCAGGTGTGGATGGCAGAGGTCTCTGATAGCAAGGACTCAGACGAGGGGCCTGCGTGTGATGCAGGGATGGATCCAGGACTTTTGGAGAGTCGGGTGCTGCCTTCGGAGGTAGTGGAGTCTGGCAGCAGTGATGCAGAGGACCCTGGGGAGCCTGTGCCCAGTTCACGTGCACGCAGGGCTGCTCAAAGAAAAGAACAGCTGAAGCAGCAAGGGTGACTTGGGAGTAAGGCTGGAAGGTGATGGCCCCTCCCATAAGGGATAAAAACCAGCCCTCGGAGATGTGTTCTTTGCAAGAAGCAAAGAAGTTATTTCGACTCAGAGTCCTCATTGAAGCCCTGCTTATTCTGGTTTGTTTTTGAAACCTGTTGGTGGATATTTTATCAGTAATAAGTCAACTGTTCTTGGTAGCCTTTTGGAACCTTGAAAGGGCTTACTTTTGATATTGGACAATTCGGTTTATATGTCTCTTGGCTGGGAATGCACTGAATTCCCAGCGCTGCATTTAAAAAGGTTTGCTTTTTTACACTATGTTGTCTGTTTAATTTGAACAAGGCTTGGATCAAAACACACGCTAAATAAATAAATAAAAACCATTAGGAAAACATTTGGATGCAAAAGAACAGCGGGAAGGAGAGAACCACATAATAGGCACTTACCCGTCTGATGTCGTACATGGCTGATTCTCCTCTCGCTTTGTCGCGGCATGCCAGAATGACACGGGCACCTCTCCGGGCCAGATCCACCGCTGTGGCCTTCCCGATCCCTGCATTTCCACCTGGGAAAGAGCAGAGAAAGAATTCACTGAGATCACCCAGCCTTTGATGGGGATCCAGGAGCCAGGCCTCCATTCCTGTGCCTGCAGCTGTAGTGTCACACAGTTAAGCATTTGTTTGGCAGTGTTTCTCAACCTTGGCAACTTTAAGACAGGTAAACTTCAACTCCCAGAATCAAAAGCAAGCGACATCTTGAAGATGTCCGTGCTCAGAAACCCTGGTTCAGGGCACGATTTTCACAACTGTTTCATAGCAGTCTTACATCAACAAAGAAGAATGGCTTAAAATTATTCAGATGTAATCCAGGTAGTCCTCGACCTACATTCATTCATTTAGTGACTGTTTGAAGGTAAATGGCACTGAAAGATGGCATGTTGGCTCTGCAGAATATAAGTTTACTAACACAAGTTACTACACAATTTGAAGGCCAATCCTTGCATTCATATAAAGATAAGAGTAGCAAACTAATTCCCCTTTTTGTCTACTTTGGTATAGCACCAAATAGGATTTCTAGATACAGGATAATTACAACCACAGAAATAACGATTGCAACCAGCCTGACTTTCATAGAAGACCTGTATACTGAGTGGGTCAGAAGGAGGGCTGAGAAAATATCTACAGACCACTCATGCCATCACTCTGCTGAACACTTAATGAGTGCGTGATTTACTTAATAATTGCAGCAATTCACTTTGCAACCATGGCAAAAAAATGATCATAAAATAAAGCAAAACCCATTTAAAAACTGCCTTGCCTAGCAACAGAAATTCTGGTCCCCACTGTCTCTGGAAGTCAAGGACCAACTGTACCATAATGTTCATAGCAGTTGTTAGTGACTAGTGGGAAGGGAGTTGTTTGTTTTCCACGTCACAATTTAAATAAATCAGAATTAAAATTAGAATTCTTTATTGTGTCATTAGACACACAAGGACTTTGTTGCCGGTGCAAAAGCGCTCAGTGTACATACAACAATAGTGATAGACTTGGAACACTGGGAAAAATGTGTGGACTAAATTACAGATTAATTATGTCTACAGCGTACAGGGAAAACCTGTACAAAATATAGGTGGCACCTACCCTGTGCTAGGCTAGGCTGTTGAACCTAAACCCAAATTGCTGGAAGTGTAAGAAAGAAAAAGGCACTTATTTTCATATGTGGTGGACTTGCCCAGAAGTCAAGAAATATTGGAACACAATTTGACTGTAGCTAGAAGAAATAACAAAAGAGAAAACTGAACCCAAACCAGAATTATTTTTATTAGGTATAACAACAGAAAAATAAAACAAAAAAGACAGATATATTATGCTACATATGTTAACAGCTGCTAGGATTTCTAACAATTTTGGAAGCAGGAAAATGTACCATCAGAGGGTGTTATTATAAAGAAAATATTAGACTGTGCAGAGATGGACAGGTTAACATTGAAATTGAGAGATAAAAAAGATTTCATATATTGTATAGTCTGGGATGCATGGTGTGAATGGTTGAAGAAAAAAAAAGAAATTAAAATGGCAATTAGGTAAAGAATAAGAAATTATGTAAATATCTGTTATGGAGAAAATTGAAATATAAGATGAAAATATACTGATTTGTAGCAAAAGTAAGGAAAGAAATATGCAATGGTAATTGAATAAGAACATATGTATAGAAAGATGGTCAGGAAATGTAAACGATGTCTTGACGCTGATACAATGATGTATAAAGTCCTATTTTATGTTTTTAAACTTTGAAAACTGAGTAAGATATTTTCAAAAAGAAGAAGAAAAATGACTCCCACTCCATGTCATGAATGAGCCCTGGGCAGCCGGAAAAACAGGTCGAGGCCCATCAACTGGCACCATCATCTCAAGAGGAGGAACAGGCTGGTACAATAGCACCCAGTATTGGAGGGGCTGCGAGGGAGCATAAAGGACTCCCAGCCTCTCTCCCCTCCTCACCAGGCGCTCCAAGGAAGGTGGTCCTGTCCACCATTAAAACCGTCCTTCCAAGCAGCCTCCGTGTTTCCAGGGTCTTTCTTCCCACTTGGAACTGCACCCGGGTGGACGTTCCTCCCAACATAACCCAGGAGAGAAGCAACCGGGCCCTGAGGAGAAACTTCCTGACAGGGAGGACAATTAGATGCCTCCAGAAATTGGGGCTTCATCCCTGCAGGTTTTCAAGAAGAGACTGGACAGCCATTTGCAAGGAATGGTCTTGGGTCTCCTGCTTGAGCGTGGGGGCTGGACTAGAAGACCTCCGGGGTCCCGTCCGAGTCAGAGAGAGAGAGAGAAAGGAAGGAAGGAAACAGAGAGAGAAGGAAAGAAGGAAGGAAGGAAGGAAGGAAGGAGAGAGAGAGAGAGAGACCCCGGAGCCCCGCTGCTCCCCCAGCTGACCTGTGATGAGCACCGTCTTGCCCCGCAGGCTGACCGCGTTCCGGCACCGGGTGGCCGCCCCGAAGGTGTAGTAGAGCAGCGCGCAGAGCCCCAGCAGCAGCGCCGCGCCCGCCCCCAGCGCCCCCGCCGCCGCCGCCCCCTCCATGGCCCGGTCCCCGCTGGCCCCGCAGCCCGTGGCCGCTTCCCTTATACCGGGACGGCCGCTCCCATCGCCCCGCCCGCCGCCTGGGACAGCACCGCCCGCTCGCGGCTCCGCCGGCCTCTTCGCTCTCCACTCGCCCGCCCGTCCTGGCTTCTCCTGGTGGTCCCCCGTCCTGCGTCCGCCAGCGGCATGCCGCTCTTTCGTCTTCCAGTCGTCCCCTCCTGGGGAAGGAACGGAAACGAGAAGGGAGGGAAGAAAGAAGGAAAATGGGAAAGGAAGGAAGGAAGGACACAGGAATGAGAAGGAAGGAGAGAAGGGAGGAAAACGAGAAGGAAGGGAGGGAGGGAAGAAAGAAGGAAAATGGGAAAGGAAGGAAGGGAGGAGAGAAGGGGGGGGAGGCGTTTCGAGGCAGCCTTTGCCGGCAGTGAGAAACTCCTTCTGGGTCAAGCAGGAACCGTCCTGGGCCAGGACCAGGTTCGTGGGGAGGGGCTGGAGTCGCCCTCCCTGCTGCTTCTGCCCTTGAAGGAGCTTTTCCCCCACCCGGGTGAGGAGAGACTCTGCCAGAAGGGGAAGAAAGACTCTCCTTGGTGATTCATTAGTTCTCACTTTGTCCCATGTCTGTCCCATTCCTGCCTCGCTTTAAAAAGGTGTTTTACTCATGAGTAAGTGGATTCTCATTGCTTGCCAAGGCTGGGTCGGAACACCTTCCTTCCCTCCTTCTCATTCCTGTCACTTTTCTCCTTTTCTTTCCTTCCTTCCCATTCCTTCCATCTTCCTTTCCTTCTCTCCTCCCTCCCTCTCCCCCCTCCTTCCTTCTCCTCCTCCTCCCTGCAAACCCCACTCCCCTCTCGCACTCTTTTCTTTTTAAAGTTTTTTTTTTATTTTTCAATATAATAATTCCATCTTCAATTGAACAGTGTGTTGTCTGGGTACAAATCTCTCTGTGAAATGATAATCAAAATTTGTAGCATTATTGATTACATTAGTATTAATTCCACAATATTAAAATAATAATCAATATACTAATCCTATTTGCTTATCTCTCTTAACATGTCTTCTTCATTTCACTTATCTTTCTAACTTCCATTTTTGTTATTTCACCATTGATAAAATAAACCCCATGCCATATAATATCCGGTTTGCTCTTTCTCCTTAATTGCAAGCATCAGTCTGTTCATTTCTGCACACTCTTAATATTTTCCTGATCACATTCTCATCTTTAGGCCTTCTCGGACTCTTTTCGAAGGCCACAGGAACAAAGCTGCCCCTGTTCCAGGCCACCATATCCAGCAATCTGGCTTCCAGGCTCAGCTCAACCCTTCTGGAAGGGTTGAATCTTTCCTTCATCCCTTCGTAATTTTTAATAATGCAGGGTGAAAATAACGCAGGGTAAAATAATTCTAACAATGCAGGCTGAAAAGTGTTCACCTGGACTGCTGGACTGGCAGGAATACTCATTTTCTACTGAAGAGCAAAAGGAAGTTAAAGAAAAAAAAACCAGGACTTAAAGGAATATCAGGATCTGGTACATCCCGTTGGTGGCTCCTGGCATCTTACAGGACATTTTGGTCTGCCCTGAAACTTGGGGGTACCAACCTTAAGACTTCAACTCCCAGAATTCCCCAGCCAGCCATGCTCAGAGATCACTGAGGACTCCACAGTCTTCCTTGTCTTCAGATGCTTTGGAGAATGGTTTGATCCCTTCCTCCTCTCTGGGGCAGCCCCTCAAATACTGGAAGATGCTCTCCTGTCTCCCCTGGTCCTTCTCTTCACTCGACTAGCCAGGCCCAGTTCCTGCAACCGGTCATCGTCTGTTTCAGCCTCCAGTCCCATAGATAGATACATAGATAGATAGATAGATAGATAGATAGATAGATAGATAGAGATAGATAGATAGATAGATAGATAGATAGACAAACCATGATAGATAGAGACACAGGTGATATAGATAGAAAGAGAAAGATGTGTTGATATAGATATGTAGGTAGGTAGACATGTAGGTAGACGATAGACAAGACAGACAGAGATGATAGACAGACAGATTTACTGACTGACTGACTGACTAGCCAGGCCCAGTTCCTGCAACCATCCGTCATATGTTTGAGCCTCCAGTCCCCTCATCATCCTGGTTGCTCTTCTCTGCACTTTTTTTTCTAGAGTCTCAACCTCTTTTTTATAGTGTGGTGACCAAAACTGGATGCAGGACTCTGGGTGTGGCCTTACTCAGGCTTTATAGAGTGATATTAGTACCTCCCTTGATCTTGATTCAGTCCCTCTGTTGATGCAGCCTAGGATTGTCTTTTTTGGCTGCAGCCGCACATGGGAGTGTCCACTAGGACTCCTGTCTGAATGCAGATTCATCACCGTCTGGAATGAGACCACTGACCGCTGTATCATCTGCAAACTTCAGTACTTTAACGGAGGGATCCCTTGAGATGCAGTCCTTGGCACAGAACAGGATTGTCAGGCTCAATTTCAATTCAAGGCCCCATCAGGGCTGTGGGTGACGTGGGGGGGGGCATGGCCAGGTGGGAGGGCGTGGCCAGCTTGATGCCACTCCCCAAATGGCTGGCATGTTTCCTCTTTGCATTGGGTAGACTGGGCCGAAGTCACACTGGCCCACTGTTTCCTCTTTGCAGTGGGCAGACCAAGCCAAAGTGATGCAGGCTGGCCCCTTACATTTTCCAGGACGGCCCTGTGGGTCAGATCTGACCACATCACAGGCCTCTTCTGGCCCACAGGCCTTGTGTTTGACACCCCGGTAATATACATAACCCAGACACCCCGGAAAAACAATGGGCAGAGCATTCAGCCAGTGGTGCGATTGAAGTAATTTAACAACCGGTTCTCTGCCCTAATGACTGGGTGGGCATGGCCAACTTGATTGGTCTCAGGAAATTTCTCCTTAGTCCAGCTCACAATAAAATAGTACAATAAAATAGCACTGTTCCAATATTTAGAAGATAATAGAGTAACAGAGCTGGAAGGGACCTTGGAGGTCTTCTAGTCCAACCTCCTGCTTAGGCAGGAAACCCTACACCACTTGAGCAAATGGTGATCCAATCTCCAGGGTTGGAGCATTTACAACTTCTGGAGGCAAGCTGTTCCACTGGTGAGTTGTTCTGTCAGGAAATTTGAGGGGCTCCTACAAAAATGAGGGAGTCAATCTATTTTCCAAAGCACCAAAAGGCACAACAAGAAACAATGGATGGAAACTAACCAAAGAGAGAAGCAACCTAGGACTAAGGAGAAATTTCCTAATGGGGAGGCCAATCAACCAATGGAACAGCTTGTCTTCAGAAGTGATGGGTGCTCCATCACCAGAGGATTTCAAAAAGAGTGAGGGGAATACACCCCAAATGACAGTGCCCCGAACCACTAAAACAGCCACTCCCCTTTTTAAAAAAAAGTCAACCCCAAAGCAAACCAGCAGCTAAGAGGGAAACTAGGAGCAGCTGCTCATGCTAACTGAAAGCCTGGGCATGCTGCCAAAAGCCATTAACCCTTCAATACTATTATTCTATGTTCTCTATGTTCTAAATTGGTTGCTTCCCAGCAGGAGCAATACAGCAGCTGGCTGGACCACACATGCATGAAATTCACGGCGAGGGTGGGATGCACATTTTTTTACTACCAGTTCTGTGGGCATGGCTAGGTGGGCTTGGCTAGGTGGTCATGTGTCTGGGTGGATGTGGGTTTTTTTTTTGCCTACTGGACCTCAGGGATGCCTCCTAGGAGCAAAAATGAGGTGGCGGGTTGCACAGCACCCCCTGCCTCCCATTTTCACCTCCTGGGCTTCAGGAAAGCAGTGGGCGAAGCAGTACAACAGCCAGGGGGGAATCAGCTGTGCCACATGTAAGAAATCCGATGATTTCCTGTTTTCTAGCTAATCTAAATCACACAGCTCAGCTGATCTTCGGAAAGCAGCTGATAGTCAGGGGAAAAAAAGGAAATACCTTGATCTTTGGAGTAAACCAGTTCGCTCCCAGCTGATATTCAGCGCTACCAGTTCACCCAAACAGGGCTGAGCTGGAAGAATTCCACCCGTTCATGGCCTGTATGATTAAGCTGAATCATTGTCCCCTTCTGTATCTTTTCTCCCAGGTAGAAACAAGAAGTAACCAACACTGCAGCAGCTATAAAAGGTCTTGGGGAACACTAGGGAGTATCAATTGATCACAGAAGTGTGACTTAATACTCTTTATAATGAAAATGTTTGTAATCTTGTCTTTCTTCCGGAAAGGAAGAGGTTAATCCCATCCCTAGATGGGTGATTGATGGGTTTCCCTGCCCTAATCCTGTCAGTTTGGGTTGTTTATTGACTTGATTCAGTGTGTATCAGCTGTTTAAGTGGTTCTTGGCTGCCTGCCTGGAGCTATTACCTGGAGGGAGGGAGGGAGAGAGAATCTCTCTTGCACTTTATTTTTAGCCCGGTTCTCCGAACTGCATAAGCAATTAACTAATAGTTCAGGCAAACAGGTGAGAACCAGCTGAATCCCACCACTGCATTCAGCCCTGGACTAATTGTACAGGTACCGCATGTGATTTCGCCTTTTGTACGATTTTGAGTGTGCTTTTTGCATGTGATTTTTCCTGCCTTCAGCTCAAAGAAATTAAGGGACCAAATGTAAAGTGGAAATATTTAGCTGCTCAGTCCCAGCAGCCTCTCGCTTAATTCCAGAGCTTTGTGGCCAGCTGGTCATCGCAGGCCAGGGGACTGGGCACCTTCGGCTGGCAGTCCACGAAATCCCGGCCACTCAGTCTCTCGATGCCCTCCTCGGTGGCGCAGTGGATGGAGGTCTGGGCGCCAGCTTTGCAATTTCGGATTGAACAGCTTCATGAATCCAAACCAAACCAAGTGTCCACCAGGGATGGGAGCGAGTAATTTTGGGTGTTAACACTCCTGAAATCAAAGGCAGAGAGAAACGCCAGAGATGGAGTGGAAGTTGGGGGGGGGGGGGAGATCTCAAATGCACTGTTCACACGATACGTGTTCTCCACCGTGAACCATGGCATTCTTTGGGCAACATGTTTCTTGCAGGTGTTTCATTACTCAGCTAGGTAGCATCATCAGTGCTAGAAGGGAAGGGGTTTGTAGAGAAGATGTGGAGGAGGAGGAGAGGAGACAGAGGCAAAGGAGGACACAGGGCAGAGTGGAGGAGGAGAAAGGGAAGAAGGAGGAGGAGGAGGAAGAGGAGGGGAGGTACAGGTGAAGGAAGAGGAAGGGGAGGAAGAGGAGGAGGAGAAAAAGGAGGAGGAAGAAGAGGAATAAAAGGAGGAGGAGGAGAAGCAGAAGAAGGGGAGGCTGAGGAGGTGAAGGAAGAGGAAAGAAGGAAGGAAGGAGCATAAAAGGCAAAAGAGGAGGAAGAGACTGTGGGAAACCTCATCCCTGCTTGAGCAGTGGGTTGGACTAGAAGACCTCCAAGGGCCTTTCCCACCCTAAGATTCTAGGATTCTGGACTTGGCATGGTGGGAGACGTCTTCCTCTGCAGCTGAGATCAATGGAGGAAACTCCCAGGGTGGCTCTGCAGAGGGAGTCAAGGGAGCCCCAGTGGGAGAGAAATTCCTGGCGGAGCCCCAGAAGGACCAGGGGAGGCTCCATCTGGGGGGCCTTGGATCTGGACTTCCACTCACCTGGATGAACCACATAGCAGGTGACGTTGGTTCCTTCCAGCCGCTTGGCCAATTCTCTGGCATGGAGAATGTTGGCTAGTTTGCTGTTGCAGTATGATTCTGCGCCTTTCATCATCCACTTGTTCGGTTTTTTCAAGGTCCCGAAATTGAATTTCGCAGAGGTGTGCGCACTTGAGGATAGAATTACGATCCGGCTCGGGGCACAGCATTTCAACTGGTCCAGGAGCAGGTGGGTGAGCAGGAAGTGGCTCAAGTGGTTGACCTGGAAGGCCAGGTCAAAGCCATCAGCGGTTTGGCCAGCCTGAAAGACCCCTGCCAGAAAAATAAGCGGATTACAGGTCGTCCTCGGCTTCATAATCATTCGAAGTTGCAACAGACACCCCAAAAGATACTTACCACTAAATTCCCCCAGGGGTCACATGACCACATTTTAGGCAATGGCACCTGGTCTTCACTTAGCAATGTGTCCTGCAGTCATGTGACTGCAATTTGCAATATTTTAGTCAAAAAAACAGTTTCTTCCACTTTTCAGCAAAAAACACTCCACCATGAACAAATGGTTTACTTAATGACCATTGCAACAAAGATCTTGAAACATAGGGGGTCACAGGGAGGACCTGCTTTATAACTGTCATGCATAATGGGCAGGCTCCATCATGGTCATAAGTTGAGGGCTACCTTTAAAGTTTGGTCTTGTGGTTTAGGCAACTGGCTTTTTACGTCAGCTAAGTCAGTTTGGTTTTGTGGTTCAAATTCAAATCCTGCGTAAGGCATGAAGGCCACCTAGGAGATTTCTGGCCAATGACCAGGAGATGGTGAGTTCTAGTCTTGCTTTAGGCCTGAAAGCCAGCTGGGTGACTTTGGCTCAGTCACCAGGAGATGGTGAGTTCCAGCTCCACCTTAAGCATGAAAGCCAGCTGGGTGACTTAGAGCCAGTCTCTCTTGCTCTTTCTCTCTCTCTCAGCCCAACCCACCTCACAGGGTTGTGGTTTAGAGGAAAATAGGAGGAGGAAGGTGTGTTGGATCTGTTTGCCACCTTGAATAAGAAAAGTGGTATAAGATAAACAACGAGCCACAAATAGGAGAGAGCCACTTCTCAACTTCTGGCCAAATCCTCAAAAGGAGAGAAATCCCGGACAATCCCCCCCAATCTTCCCCCTTCCTTCCCCCTCCGGAGACCCTGGGGAGGGTCTGCTGTGCCCCCACCTGCGTTGTTGATGAGGATATCCAGACGGGGCTCCGATGCTAAGAAGCTCTGCGCAAAAGCTCGCACGGAGTTCAGGCTGGCCAGATCCAGGATCATCAGGATCACCTCCGAGTTCCCACTTTCCTGGAAAAGCAGCGGGGGGAATCGTGACTTTCAGGATCCATTGTGGCTTCAAAGGCTGATCCCGGTTTACTCACCTTCTATGTAGGTCTGCTCACCTCCCGGCAATCTCTCTGGGTGATGCACAATAAAACAATACAGCCAGTTTTTGACTTATAGCCATTCATTTAGTAAGTTACTGAAAAAAGGGATTTACGACTTGTTCTCATACTTACGACCATTTCAGCATCCCCAAAGGTTATATGATCAAAATTCAGGCACTTAGCAACCAGCGTAGTGGTGGATTAACTTTTTTTAACTACCGGTTCTGTGGGCGTGGCAGGAGGTTACTGCAAAATCCCCATTCCGTCCCCACCCCACTAACCTGCTTTCCAGCTCTGTTCTCCTATTCAGGGCAACCAAAGGAGACCCAGCCGATCAGCTGGGACTCGATGGGATGAGAGAATAGGATGGGGAAAAGGCCAGTCAGAGGCGGGATTGGCCGGTTCTCCCAATTACTCAAAATTTCCGCTCCTGGTTCTCCACAACCGGTCAGAAACGGCTGAATCCCACCTCTGAACAAGAAGCAACAGATGGAAAATGACCAAGGAGAGAAGCAACCTGGAAATAAGGAGGAATTTCCTGGCAGCAAGAACAATGAACCAGTGGAACGGCTTGTCACAAGACGTTTTGAATGGAGGTTTTTAAGAAGAGATTGGACAACCATTTGTCTGAAATAGTATAGGATCTCCTGCTTGAGCAGGGTGCTGGACTAGAAGACCTCCAAGGTCTGTAGAGATTCTCTGTCAGGCAGGTCCTGATTGTTTTTTCAGGAGGCAACTGGACTTTCTTCTTTTTTCTTGTGAAGACATTTTACTTCTCATCCAAGAAGCTTCTTCAGCTCTGACAGGATAGAGTTATATTTCCAGAGGAAAAACTTGCAGACTACAGGAACCATTTCCAGCACTCGGGTGACCCTGAGAACCCTCCAGGAAGCCTCAACAACCCTCTAAAAGGATGCAAATGACCAGCTCTCTGCAAAGAGTATAAATCCTTCCATTCCCCTCCATCCAGCCAGAGCTGAAGAAGCTTCTTGTATGGGAAGCAAAACCTCTTCAAAGAAAAAAACAAAGTCCAGTTGCCTCCTCAAAAAGCAGCTTTGGGAAGACCTCCAAGGTCCCTTCCAACTCTCTCGTTCTGTACTAAGATATCACCTTCTTATTGTCTACATGAGGAATGGCGATTGAGATGGGCAACTTTTAATAACCACAATCAAAGGGATCACACAGATCCAACAAAACCACTGCCAGGAATGTGGCTGCCTTGAAAAACATCGAGCCCCCGAATAGAACCAGGCCAGGCCGTAACAGAATTCAAGGCAAAGCTCTTTGAGTGGGGAACGGCCGAGAGTCCGGCAATGCCGCTGAGGCGCATCGGAACGGTTGGGACCTTGAATAGAGCAGCTGGAAGGGTAAAGTGTACAGTTGCAGTTGATTGATTGGGGAGTGGTAGCTCCTGCATGAGGCAATCCGCGCTATGATTGGTTGCCGTGGGTATAAAGGGGAGTTTCCCTTTTTTTCCCGCCTTTTTCTTCTGTGGGCTCTGTATGCTGTTTATATTTACCTCATGATGTGCTGCTGACTATCTTGCATTCTTTCTTTCTGGATGATGGCAAAGACTGATGTAAATTTGAATTACTGGTATGTATGTATGAATATATTTATCACCCATATAACTCTCAATCAATCATCTTTCTCTTCTTTCCATCCTTCCACCCAGCCATCAATTCTCTTCCATCTGTCTGTCTGTCTGTCTGTCTGTCTATCTATCTATCTATCTATCTATCTATCTATCTATCTATCTATCTATCTATCTATCTATCTATCTTGTTTATTTTATTTGGTTTGCCAATTGTTTACAAGATAATAGGTATAAGTAAAAACATAGTTATGAATACATACCTATCTACCTATCTATCTTTTAAATAATTCTGTATTGATTTTTTTCCATTTATACATAATACCAATAGTTATTAAACAGCGCTGTGACATAATGTATACATTTATGTGTCCTATCAAAACTTACAATGCATAATACTTTCATACCCTCTTATTTATTATATACATTATTTACATTTTCTATTTTTATATCTATCATCTATCCAAATAAATCATGTTTCCCATACTGTGTTGTATTCTGTGTCCATTTTCCCTTTTAATTCCATAGTTAATTTATACATTTGTACACACTCTAAATTTTTTTTTTTTATATCTTGAATTTGCATATAGGTCCACCAATCCAGTTTTATTCCCTGCTCTTCCAATTTCTGTCTGCTCTTTAAGTTCCCTTGGTCATCTAGAATTTCCCTATATCTAGCTGTTTTCTTAACCTCCGTTATATTGGGGTGAATTACTGCTTCCAAGGGAGATACCCAGTTTGGAATTTTCAAATAATACTTATTCTTTATTTGTTTCCATGATTGTATCAGCACATTTCTTATTTTATGTCTATAAAAGTATAGATACAGCTTGTTTTCTTTGTCCCACAGGAAGGTATCTCCCTCTCTCTCTCTTTCTCTCTCTCTCTATATATATATCTCTATCTATCTATCTATCTATCTATCTATCTATCTATCTATCTATCTATCTATCTATATCATCCTTCTCTTTCATCTATATATCTATCATCCATATATCGATCAATCATCTTTCTCTTTCATATCTATCTATCTTCTATATATTTATCAATCACCTTTCATCTATCTATCATCTACCTACCTACCTATCTACCATCTTTCTCTTTCATCTATATCTATCTATCTATCTATCTATCTATCTATCTATCTATCTATCTATCTATCTATCATCCATATATTTATCAATCACCTTTCTCTTTCATCTATCATCTACTTACCTACCTATTAATCATCTTTCTCTTTCATCTATATCTTGTCTATCCACACAAACACACACACACACACTCTATCTATCTATCTATCTATCTATCTATCTATCTATCTATCTATCTATCTATCTATCTATCTCTACCTACCTACCTATCTATCTGTCCACACACATAAACATAAATTTTTTTGTTAGTGGCTCTGACTTTATCTGGGCAGCTGCTGCGCAATTCCTCGACAGGAACCAACAATAACACATATAGTCCAAGAATGTCTCCTTAGGAAATTTCAAGGCAGCTGAGACGATCTCATCTCAGCCATAACAGATGAAGTTAGACGGTCAGCTTCCCTTAGATATCGAATTATAATATCTATCCCATTGTGACTCTATGGCGTCATATTACAGCAATAGCCCTTATATGCCGCTTCACAGTGCTTAACAGCCCTCTAAGCGGTTTACAGAGTCAGCCCCCAACAATCTGGGTCCTCATTATACCCACTTCAGAAGGATTTCATTATGTTTTTTCTTTAATATTTTATCTTGTCTATTGTATTGTCATCTATTATATATATACAGATAGTCTTTGAATTATACCAATAATTGTGCCCAAAACTTCTGTTGCTAAGGGAGACAGCTGTTAAGTGAATTTGCCCTGTTTTACAACCTTTCTTTCCACAGTTGTTAAGTGAATCATTGCAGTTTAGTTTATAACATGGTTGCTAAGTGAATCTAGCTTCCTCACTGACTCTGTTTGTCATAGGTCATAAAAGGAGATTGCATGACCCCAGGATACTGCAACTGTCAAAAATGTGAGTCAGTTGCCCAGCATCTGAATTTTGATCCTGAGACCAATTAGGATGCTGCAATGGTCATAAATGTGAAAAACGGACATAAGTGCCTTCAAATATTGAACAGTCACTAAATGAACTGCTATAAGATGAGGATTACCTGTATAACATCAGATAATGATTACCTGAATAACCCATTCTGACTCTATAGCACCATATTATGGCAATTTTGTCATGGTTTTACAATAACTTAATATTTTATCTCACCTATTGTACTGTCCACTGATTTGATAGACGCTTTATTAAAACTTATATTTGCATTTGTACATATAGTATGTTTTATCCATGTTGCATATCAAAGATCGTATGATCTCTTTAGATGCCATACGCTAAATAAATGAATAAAAATCATCAGGAAAACACCTGGATGCAAAACAACTGAGGAAAGGCCTGGCCTTGCTTACCCGTCGGATGTCGTACACGGCGGATTCTCCTTTCGCTTTGTCGCGACATGCCAGAATGACACGGGCTCCTCTCCGGGCCAGATCCACTGCTGTGGCCTTCCCGATCCCAGAATTTCCACCTAGGAAAAGCCAGAGAAATGATTCACTGAGATCGCCCAACCATTGATGGGGACTCAGAATGCAGGGCCTACAGTTTTTGTGGGGTTACACAGTGTAGCATTTGTTTGGCAATATTTCTCAACCTTGGAAACTTTAAGAGGGGTGGACTTCAACTCCCAGAATTAAAAGAATGCAATTTCTTAATGTTGCACAAATTGAGAAATCCTGGCTCAGGGCATGATTTGTTTCAGTGCAGACTTACATCAAAAAAGAAGTTTTAAATTATTCAGGTGTAAAACAAAGCCATGACTTAAAGCCATTCATTTAGTGACTATTTGAAGGTACAACAGAACTGATTTTTTTTCACAGGGTTCCAATATTTCAAACATATTCAGAGCTTCTGATTTTTTTTTTCCTGTTGTGAGGTTTTATCTACTTCTGGCACACGACAATTCGTGGGATGTTTGAAGTACAGATCAGCATTCCTGGCTGAGATGCCTTGAGTCTTTGTGGACTTTGAAAGGGCCACTTTATAGCAAGATGGGTGGCAAATAAGTTTAATAAATTAAAAAATAAAAGGCATTTTTAAAAAATGAGATGCAATGCTTCTGTCAGACTAGAAGATGGTGAAAATCTCTTCACCCCTTGCTCTGCAGGATGTAGATTTATTAACACAAGTTACAAAACAATTTGAAGTCCAATCATGAAAGCGTGGATGAGAGAAACTAACTAATCCTCCCTTCTCAGTCTGATCCGAGGACAAATAGAGATACTTAGCAGGACATAAACAAAGCCAAGTTAACACTTACCTGTTCCTGCATCCCCATTGTCACAGGATGAAAACTGGCTTGCATTTATGACAGCTGCAGTATCCCAGGGTCATGTCTTACAGTATTAGACAATCCAGTATCAACAGTAGAGACCTTCAAGTTCCTGGGTTCTATTATCTCCAAGGACTTGAAATGGACACCTAACATTAGAACCATCATTAAAAAGGCATAACCAAGAATGTTCTTCTGGCCCCAGCTCAGAAAGCTCGGACGGCCCAAGGATCTGTTGATCCAGTTCGACAGACAGAGGAAGTATTGAGCCTCTTGTTTGCATCTCAATAACTGTCTGGTTTGGTACAGTAGCCAAAGAGGACAGAGGCAGACTTCAACGGATAGTTAGGACTGCAGAAAAAACAATAGCAACCAGCCTGCCTCCCACTGAGGACTTGTATAGTGCATAGATTAGAATAGAAGGAAGGCTGAGAAAATATTTACAGACCCCTCACATCCTGGACATAAACTGTTCCAACTTCTACCCTCAGGATGCCGCTATATGCCAAAACAACCAGATATGGTTTTTCCTCCCGTGCCATCACTGCTGAACACTTATTTTCCCCCAGCACTGCCTGGATTCTTATCTTTTCTCATCTTCTCATCTTTCCTACTAACTTCTCCAACTGGTTTCTTATGATTTATCAATTGTTGTTTGTAACTTATGATTAATGACTGGGATTATGACCTATGTCCTATTACTTGCTGATTCTATTCCTGTTCTATTCCTATTGGTTTTTAATCATTTATCATTTTTTGATTGTAACTTATAATTAATGATTGTAACTATGATTATAACCTATGAGCTATTACTTGCTGATTCTGATCTGTTCCGCTCCATTCAAAAGGCACCTTGGAGGTCTTCTCGTCCAACCCCCTGCTTCAGCGGGAAAGACCGTATATCATTTCAGACAAATATAGTAGCTCAGTCTCTTTTTGGAAGCCTCCAGTGATGGGTGTTAGGAATATGAGTCACCTAACAGCTATTTGGGTTAGAAATATATCATAGAAATTAGAAATATAGAAATATATAAACCAGGACAGACATTTTATTGAAGACTGACTGATTTAACTTGTGAATGACTTTGGATTGCTTATTTTGGACTTTGCTTAACGTTTCTGGAAGTAAAAACCACTTCATTAAACTGTAGGCAGTTGTATCTGTGTACTGTGTGTGTATATCTCAACACTTACTCTCTATAACGTCTCCCTGTATGCGCTCATTCTCTAACGGGGAAATTACCTCAACATGGGGCCACCACAACTACTGAAGGCAAGCTGCTTCCTTGGTTGGACCGCTCACCCCCATTAGGATAATTCTCTCCTTTACCCCTGGTTGCTTCTCTCCTCGGTTTTGTTTCCATCCGCTGTTTTCTTGCCCTTGCCTTTTGGTCTGCCTTTTGAGGATAATTTGACCTCCTCTCTTTCTGTAGGGAGCCCCTCAACATATTGGACTAGTCTTCCTAGTCTTCTTATTCATGACACAAGCATGACTCCATTCTGTAACCGTTCTTCAGCGTGTTTAGGCTCCAGGCGCCCTAATCATTCTTTCGTGGCTCGTTCTCTGCCTCTTTTAAATCTCACATCTGGTTTACTGTATGTGGTGATCAGAACGAGATCAATATTCCAAAGTGAGGTCTTACTAAGGCTTTGTAAAGCAGCGACCAGAACTTCACATCGATTTGTATTCAATCACTCTATTAATGCAGCCCTCGGAGTCGCATTGGCTTTTTTTGCGCAGCTGCTGTGCATTGTTGGCTCAATATTGACAGGGATTGTCCCCCTAGGACTCCAAGATCCCTCTCTCGCATGTTACTTGGCATTAAACCAGGTTTCTCCTAGTCTACCTCTGTAGTTGTTTTTTTACCTAAGTCTTTTATCTTCGTTCCAGTTTGATTTGTTTCATTAATTGATTAGCAAAGAGTTTCATCCATTCTCTTCTGCTTGGTTGGTTAGCCCGCTGTAGTAACGCTATAGCCATGTCATTCTTCTCTTTCCTTTGTGTTTCCCCTATGGATCCTAGGAGGTTTTCACCCTTGGTTTGTGCATCTCTGTGGAGAGGAAGTGACTTCTGACATGTAACTCTATCTCCTCTTTTGTTTGATCTGTTTCTTTTGAATAGTTTCTATCTTTCCATCAGTACATTCCAATCATGACTTTCATCCCACCAAATTTCTGTAATGGCAACTGTATCATTCTTGCCCTCTTACACTAGTATTTCAAGTTCACCCTGTTTGTTCCCTAAACTTTGACCGTTAGGGACCTCTGTGGCTGACCCCTGGGAATGCTTCCTGTACTTTGCATCTGAGCTTTTCTTCTTTCTCTTTACTCCCTACTTCCTGATATGATGGGTTACCTAGTAGTTTTTGCTTGGTATTAGCTTCTAAAGGTGGTGAAGACTGCTTCCTCCCCCCTCCCAATTTTAGTGTAAAGCCCTTCTGACAATATGAGCCGGCTATTTTTCGAATATATTCTTTCCAGTTCTTGTGAGGTCCACTCCATCCCTCGCTAGCAGCCCTTCGTGTAGGAAATGCAGAACAGGGTCTGGGAAACCAAAAACCAGTTTTTAAAGCCAGTGGTTTGTTTCTAAATTCCTTTGCTCCCTCATTGGATGTTGGCCTTTTAATGGGAAGGGAGTTGCTTGTTTCCCACTTCACAATTTAAACAATAAATGGCTCCAATGCAAGAAGCTTCTCTCCAGCCTGGGGAGGGGGGGACGACTACAGCCCATGGGGCAGCCAAAGCAGAGCCAGGGACTAAGAGAAGTGACCCTGGCCCCCATGGAAAATGAGCCCTGGGCAGCCTGAAAAGCCGGTTTCCATCCGCCTCCTATGCCAAAGAACTGGCAGAAATTGTGGCTGATATGATAGCAAAGGTCCAGTATCTCAGGGGCTGCCCCAAAGAAGAGGGGGGGGTAGCTTATTCTCCAAAGCCCCTGAGGCAGCACACAGAGCAACAGGAGAGAAGCAACTTGGAACTAAGGAGAAAGTGAAAAGAATTAGCCAGTGGAACTGCTGGCAACCAGAAGTTGTGGGGGCTCCATCACTGGAGACTTTGCAGAAAAGATGGGATGCCATTTGTCTGGAAGGGTGAGAGTGTGGAACTTGGGAACTTTCACACTTGTGGACTTTAACTCCCAGAATTCCCCATAGCTGCCTGGTTGGGTTTCCAAGGTTGGACACCGCTGGTATAGGGTCTCCTCCAGGAGCAGGTGGGTTGGACTGGAAGACCTTCAAGATCCCTTCCAACTCTGTTATTCTATTCCTCCTTCCTGGGCTCCCCCTGGCACAGCCCAGCCCAGAATCCCCCCCGCTGCTCTTCCGCTCCCCGTCCTTTCTTCCCGGCCGGCATCCGCGGAGCCTCCCGGTTCGGTTCTTCCCACGGGGCTTTTTCTGGCCGGACTTTCTGGGTTGTGGCTCAAGCGCCTTTGGGTCATGCAGGACCTGGGTGAGCGGAATCTCCGTGGACAAACCTGGTTTAGCGTTGACTCGCGTCTCCCTCGGACGCTGCGCTGCGCTTTTGCCCCGCGAGTTTGGTCCTCCGCAAAGCCATTGAAGTTGGGAGGGGGGCTTATTGAAGAAAGAAAGAAAGAAAAGAAAGAAAGAAAGAAAGAAAGAAAGAAAGAAGGAAGGAAGGAAGGAAGGAAGGAAGGAAGGAAGGAAGGAAGGAAGGAAGGAAGGAAGGAAGGAAGGAAGGAAGGCTCTTCAGAGGGAGATTTACAGAGCAATTTCATGGTAGGGAGAATAATTCATCAGTGGACAGCTTCCCTCCAGTTGTGGGTGTTCCATCACTGGAGATTTTTCAGATTGGACAGCCGTTTGTCTAAAACGGGTTTTCCTGCCTGGACATAACAGGGTTTTAGAATGGGATTAGAGAGTTGGAAGGGACCTCGGAGGTCTTCTAGTCAATCCGCCCCCCCCCCCCCCCCC
>BHFT01023517.1:0-11198 GCA_004320025.1 Laticauda laticaudata
GAGAGCGGATAACAACGGATGGAGCCACCCCTGAAATTTTGCTCATCCGCTTTGTCCTTTTTGCATACGTTTTGCATCTGTTGGCCAGTGTGACCTAGCCTTTAAGGAAGATTTTCTGTAAGGGCCAGGTGAGGATTTTCCTTATTGCATTATTATTATTAAACTTTCTACTACATGGCAGCCTCTAGGTGTTGTGGAACTCCCAAATTTCCATTCAGGATCACTGAAATTGAAGATTTAACATTTCTCGGACGTACCTCATGTTCACTTGGGGAAGAATATTCTTTACAGTCACTCTCTCTCAGCCCAGCTCACCTCACAGGATTGCTGTTCTGGAAAAATTGAAGATGAAGGTATGTTGAGTTATTTATAAAATAATAAAAGTAGAATATAAATAAATAACTGTACTCATAATTTTGAGGCAGGCATATGATTGGGTTTTGTAGGTACTTCACAAGATGTTTTCTTGTTCCCCAAAAATAGCCATCTGCCAAGAGAAAAGTGTTTGCTCCCCATAAGAATTTGTTGGATTGTTTTTCCCCCAGAATATATGGTACATTTCCTCTATATAGTGATGAAAAGACTGTGTTTGGTGGTTTTCATTAGCGTGACCAAGTAGTAATCAACTATCTCCTCCATAGCTTGAAAGAATCACATGAAGCTTTCTCACAGAACTGTACAAATAATGATTAGTGGTATGGAAATCCATTTTTTTTTACAGATAGCACTGTACCATTTTTCTTTCTTTGGCAAGAGGCAGACACTTGTGCTCCTGGTTTGCTTTCAACAGATAGAAACATCATCTGGAAAGGGAGGAAGAGCTTCCCAGGCAGTTTGCTCACCACTTGGCCTTCACTCTACACTGATGTGACCCTACACTGTTGTCACTTGTGTTGCCTGATAATTCATGGCTGATTGAAGTAGACATCTGCTTGTTTTGTTGCCTAGAATTGTCAGTTAACACTGTCCATTTTTTGTTTTTGTTTAAACTGACTACTGAGGATTCATTAGGAAAATGTTCTTGCTCCAATGACAAATATTAGTGGTTGAAAGCAAAAATAGGCAACATTTTTTGGACCAAGGAGTGTCTTGGCAATTGAGAAACATATGAGCGGAGTCAAAATGGACCAGAACAAAAATTAAATTCTGTTAAAATGAGAATCAGTACATTGCTCACATATTTTATCATCATCTTTCTTCTGCAACATTAAAAGTATCACCAAGGACAATTCTGACATATTTTGGGGACACATGCAAGACATATTGGATACTTCTAAGCTTTTCTCCCCTCTGTTCTTTAGCTAAAAGGTTTGCAGCACAGTTTCAGAAGATAAACAATAAGGAAATAGTTTTCTGCAGATCTATAGCCTAAGGCACGGAGTGGGTCAACATATCTAATGTAGAAACCTCCTTTTTGATGACCGTCTATGGTTTGTTATAACAAAATGTGATAGAAAATATAATGAATTAGCATGCAATTATTTATTTACTGAGGACTTTATGCCAAATGCATATAACATGTGGCTTGCATTCTATACACTGTAACAAGATTAAAATGCAAAAATTATATAAGGCAAAAAAGCACTTGACAAATACTTTAGAGTTGAAATTCACACGTTTTAAAGTTACCAAGGTTGAAAAACACTGTGACAAACTGTAGTAGAAACTTCTAAAAGTCTGAAAAAAAACCCATGATAAATAATCTGTTCCTCCCCCTCTGCTATGCCTGCAGAAAGATCACCTACTCCAAGCTAAAAAAAGTAGAGAAAGAAGGGAGGGGGTCATTGGAAGAAAAATATAAGGGAAAAGCTTTATGCTTCCCAAATTGCATTTATTTATTGCCATGCCTCTCTTTTTTATATCCCAAAAATTCACTTGAAAAATACAATCCAGTGATTGAACATTTGCTAGAAAAACTTGCGAAGCAGCTGTTTTGATTTTTACATCTTTGGGAAAGATATTTCATTCTTTGCTGATGTCAACACTATCAATATTAATAGAGGCAGGGATAGGGGTGTCTCCTCCTCATTCATCCTTTTTTAAACCTTTGCTAACTAATTTCTTGAGTTAGTCACTGTGACAAGGTGTTAAGGTATGTGGATAAAAATGCCAAATCGAGTCTGAACATCTGGCTGGCTATATGACAAACCATAATAAAAATACATCACCTAAAACTTCACTCTCATACTTAATTATAGAATGAGTGCCCAGAAGAACTACCATTAAACATAGAACAACAAACTTGGAAGGGCTTGTTGTTACATATTAACATACTTGTAATACCCTAACCTGATTGACTGAAAAGAACTGCACTGTGATTGGCTGAGATGCAAGACGGTGATTGGTTAGTGAGGAATCTTCTGTGATTGGACGAACCGATCACGGGAGATTCAGAAAGCTGTCACTGGGTGAGAGCCGCCAGCTAGCTCTATAAGAAGAGCTGCCGCGGCTCGCTAAAGATACACAGATCTATACCGAAAATAGAGAGCTGAAATTACGCTGGTCTCCTGTCTCCTGATTTCCCGCACTTCAACACTTGTATGAACAGGATATCTTGCATCATTCCAGACAAACAGTTTTTCTGTCTCTTCTTGAAAACCTCCAGTGATGGAGCACCTATAACTTCTAGAGGCACTGTTTAATTGTTTTTCACTGTCAGGAAATATCTTCTTAGTTCTAGCTTGGATCTCTCATTAATGATCTCCCACCCATTACTTCTTATTTTGGCCTCAGGTGCTTTGCAGAAGAAGTCAATCCCTTCTTCTCTGTGAGAGCCCCTTAAATACTGGAAAACTGCTATCAATATCATCCCTAATCCTTCTCTTCATTAGATCAGACCAAGGGTCAGCAACGTGTGGCTCTAGAGCTGCTTGTGGCTCTTTGGGCCCTCTCCTGCGGCTCCCTGTTGTAAGATCCCACCACTGGCCCCTCCCTCAAGAGGATAAAAGCCAGGTTTGAAAAAGCTTTCTTGCAGACAGCAAAGAAGCTCTTAAACTCAACTGGTGGACATCTTAGTTTGTGTTTGAAGAATTTTGTAAATTAGTTCTTATCTCTGGGTTTTTGGCAGCCTTGACAAACAACTTGGTAAGGCTCTTTCTTGTCCAAGCTAATTAGTGGAAAGCAGCCTTTTATTTGTAAAGGAACAGCATTCATGATTAAACCTTGAAAGGTGGGGGCTGCTGCCTTTGTCTGTATTTGCTCTTTGGGAACCCCGTTGGGTCAGAACACAAATTTGTCTGTGTGAAAATTGTGTGTTTAAGGAAATGTCAAACTCACACTGAGCAAAAAAAAAGGACAGTGAATTTGCCAGGATTACAATAATATTTCCTATGCAAGGAAGATTGATATTGGAAAATATATTTAACTAAATTCAGTGATATTTTTATTTTTACTTTACACTCCTTATTTTATATTCTAAATAAATACAACTTGAAAAAAAGACACACACCCCCTGTTTTTGAGCAATAAGATGGACTTTACTCTCTCTACATCGGAAATTTTCAACTTTGGCAACTGTGCAGGCTGAGAAATTCTGGGAGTTGAAGTCCACACATCTTAAAGTTATCAAAATTGAGAAACACAGCTGTAAGGAAATGGAAATGTATGGCACTTCATCATACTCCATTAACCAAGGAAAATATATTTGCTTTTATATCTGATTATGCTGTAGACTATATTTTACTACATCATTAATTTCCTTTGAGAATAGCCTCTTGAACATTTTATTGAAAGATCCAGTTGCATGCTTTATTCTTTGTGCTTTTTCAAATGCACACATTTCCCTCAGAAAAGGAGCCATTAAATTCACTGGAATCTATGAATGAACAAACATACATAGTATTATACAGGAGAGGAAAAGAAGGCACTTCGGTTAGTGTGTATTTTTTTCAGTGGCCAATGTAAATGAAGGTATTCTTTATGGGTAATCAAGCTTTAGACGTATTTTTAGCTGGAGTCTGGGCACTCCTTTCATTCAGAGCCCAATCAGGACCATGCAGCCCTTTTACCCCTTTCAAGAAGGTGCAAATTAAATTCTCAAGAACATATTTCAAATCCCTTTGTTCCTAACATGATCTTGTGCCTTGAGGCTTACCATGACCAACACTGATAGTGGCATACATCTTCTACCGGATAAAGTATTTTCCTTCCACCCCGGGTTTAAGACTCTTGATTTTTAATCAATACTTCATCACATCTTGGAACAAAACCTTGGATGAAAACTGAAATGCTATTGTTTCTTACCAGATACAGTCCTGATAATATAACACGAGCATTTAGTGTCAGCCCTTAAACAATATGCCAAGGATTTGAAAGTCCAATCCACAGAGATATTTTTGGGTACTCCCTCAACGTTTTTTGGCCAGCTAGATATTTAAGCTAAAAAAAAAATAGACACTGGAGCAGAGAAGATGTGTTTCCTAGGTCCCAATAGTTACCGTTATTTAATTTGAAGGGACCTGGAGCCTGCAGACTGTCCAACCTTGCTAGTGGTCAGAAACTATTGAAGATGGATGGACCTTCAGATAAGCCATCCTCTTGGCATGAAGAGGTTTATAGATGATAACCACACTTTGAATTGGACCCAGATGCCAACTAGAAACTTCAGATGCTCATGAAACAGTGGTGCTACATAGGCATATCACAGTCCATGATATTGCATTCTGTTCCAGTGATAACTTCCAAGTGGTCTTCAAGGACAGCCTTGTCTACAGCATTTTGCAATAGTCCAGGTTAGGTGAGTAGTGTACAGGTGACTGGCCAACATGCTCCAAGTTCAGAAATAGATACAACTGATACACTAGAAACTTCTGTGCAAAGACCCCCCCTCTGGCCACAGCTGCCACCCAAGCACTAGTGAGTCTGTGAAGAGTATAGTGGGCATTTGGAATGGAAACCTGTTAGGGAAATTATCATAATCACTTCTAAGTACCCTCTTTGACCTACTTCAGAAATAATCTGGGAAGACTGAATGATCTGTAGGAGCTGATGCAGCAAGATCCATGTAAGAGAAGACTCAACTAGCATATAATAAGACATAGGGGAATTGGACTAGAAGACTCCAAGATCCTTAGCAACCCTGTTTTCTATGTTTTAAGTGCTTGAGAGTTTATGCTATGGCAATGCATAGAGTTAAAAAAAAGCCATTTTATTATGCAGTTGTCTATAGTCACAGCTCATGATCTAATGAGCTTTTTTAAGATTGTGAATTGGAACAAGACAAACAATGGCTGACCAATGACACTCAGTGTGTAGTCCTTAATGGAACTACATCTACATGGAGGGGAGTAAGCAGTGGACTACCTCAAGGTTTTGTTTAGGCTCTTCAACATCTTCACAAACAATTTAGATGAGAGAATAGAAGGGAAATCATTTAATTTGCAGATGATACCAAGGTAGGGGGAATAGCTAACACTTTGGAAGACAAACTCAAGATTCAAAAGGATATTAATAGATTTTGTTGAGGTATTCCCTGTTAGAAGAGTGAGTGCACTCAGGGAAATGTAGTGAGAGTGATTTTGAATAACACATAACCAGCATACAGATACACTGAATAGTAAAATGTAGGTTTTACTTCCAGTAAATGGGTAAACAAAGTCCAACAAACAGTCCAAATCATACACAGTTAAAGCAGTTAGTATTCTAAATAATCAGTCCAGGGATAATCCAAAAACAAAGTCAAGTATGATAAACAAAGTTCAGTAAATGGAGTTTGCTAACTGTTTGCAAGACTCACAGCAATCCAAGCAGAATGATGATCAGGCAAAATGGCAATACAGGAAATGCAAGAAGAGAGAGAGCAAACCAGGTTTCTGGCTCCATCTTATGGTTGTTGGAGGAACCTCAGCCAATCACAATTACAGCATTCTCTTAAAGATACAACAGTCTTAACTTACTATCTGGTTTATATGTTGCCAACCTAACTTTTAGGTGACTATCGTTCCTACCAGATTTCAACACTGGACCTATCCAACAGAATTCATTCAGTGGTGAGAAAAGTAATGACCTAGACTAGGGTCTGCAACCTTAAACACTCAAAGAGCCATTTGGATAGAAAACACTGGGAGCCACAAAACCTGGGTGGTCATGGACAACTTGACATCACTCACTCCTACCCAATCATATGACCTCCCCCCCAAGCCATGCCTACCTTTGTTTTGCGGCTCCCGGTATTTTCTTTTCTCTGGTAACTGATCTTTCTCTCTCTGTCTTTTTCTCTCATCTCTCTTTCTCCCACCCTCATCTCTTTCTCCCTCCCTCTCTCTCATCTCTCTCTCTCTCATCTCTCTCTCCCTTTCTCTCTCTCATCTCTTTCTCCCTACTCTTTCTCTCATTTCTTTCTCCCTCTCTCATCTCTCTCTTTCTCCCTCTCTTTCTCTCTCGTCTCTCTTTCTCCCCCCTCTTTCTCCCTTTATCTCTCTCTCTCATCTGTGTCTCTCTTCCTCTCTCTCATTTTTTCTCCCTCTCATTTCTCTCTCTCTAATCTCTCTTTCTCCCTCTCTGTTTCTCCCTCTCTCATCTCTCTCTCTCTCTCTGTCTTTTTCTCTCTCATTTCTCTTTCTTCCCTCCCTCTTGTATGTGTGTGTGTGTTCCCTCTTGAACTATTTCCAAAAACAGGTGAGGGTTGGCTGTTTTTGTATGTGCTGATTTTGTTTTTTCTTCTTTGGATGTTTTTTACCATATGATTTCAATCAAGAGTCATTTCAGGTTCCCAGATAAATGAATCTCTTTCATCCACCTACTGTGGCTCCCTGTCAGATGATCCCACCATTGGCTGGCCCTGCCTCTCACCCTCCCACTCACTCATCGCCTGCCCTGAGAAGAGAATGGTGGAGGCGGTGGAGGCGGATGGAGTCTTGTTCAGTCTTCCAGGGTGAGAGTGCAGCGCCCCTCTACTTGCCTCTTTTTCCAGCCCTTCTATATGTGCCTCAGCCACAGGGGGAGACATGCAACATTTCTCCACCTCGTGACACTGGTAGGCTGGCTGCAGCCAATGTTCTGCATTGTAATGAGCTCCACGAGGAGAAGGAGGGGATGCAGAAGGGATCTCCCATTGTGAAGCATGCTAAGTTTAAGTGTGCTGCATTAGGCGCTGGAAGAGCAGCAAGCAGACATGGAAGCAGGGAGAGCATCAGTGTTAACTGAGGCTCTTGCAGTGCCTCGCGCAGCACACTTAAATTTAGTCTGTTAATGAGAGGCAGCAGGAACAGGAGTTGCTCCTCCTGCCTTTCAAACTATTTTCCAAAGCAGTGCCACAAAATTAAGTAGACCACAGAAAAAGCAGTATTCATAGGTTTCCCATTTTATTCTTAAAATTGATAACTTTGGGCCAATTCCTATCCACTGTTAGTTTGGCATCCATGCACTCACTGTTGGAAGCCCTCAACTCACCCAGGTCAGGGAGAAGGTAAAAGTTAGGCTTGCTCCATAAGCATATACTGGACTGACCAGCTTGATTTTTAATCAGAATGTATAATGGTATGTGAGAATAATCTTGGGAGACAGGAAGAGGAGGAGAAAAAAAAATTAAAAATCCAAGCCATATAATATAATTTCATCTCCTGACACCATATATTGCACTCCATACTCACTCACAATTTTGGTCCCATGAATTGTAATTTTCTCTTTGAAACAACAGGGATTCCTACCATCATCAAAAACATAGCACAACAAAAGGGTAATTAACATGTACACAGGAGGGAAGAATTCTATTTTTCTCCCAAAAATCTTTATTGATAGTTCCTTGGTGACTTTCCTTGTACATATGTTCTCAGTAAAATTAGAGGGACTACTCTACATTGTGCAGTGGACATTAATCGCCACCCTCAAAATTATTTCCTTTGTGGCACAGAATAAAGGAGGGGGATCACCTGATGTCCTACTTTTCATCTCAATTCTGTTGTGGTTATAAAGCTGGTGTAATCAGTGGACATTCCTTTTCAGATTGTCTGCGCTAATTATTCAGAGTTGTTTTCATGAGCTCTGGAAATTTTTGTGGCCATTTGATGTATCATCCTTGATAATCATGTTTCTCCAAGCCTCCGCCCCCCCCTTGTTCTTTTGTCTGTTTTTTATCCTAGCTAAACTGAGTGGTGTGTGTTCCATATTAACATACTCCAAATAGGCTATTCCTATTGGACAAAAAATATGCGACGCTGATTGGTTATTTTTCTCGATGCTGATTGGCCAATTATAGCAAGCCTATGATTGGCCAATTTGAGCGGCGGGAAAAGCAAGTAGCCGTCATTGGACACTAGCCGCGAGCAGTTTCTCTATAAAAAGAGCTGCCGCAGCTCCTGGTTAAGAAGGACTTTCTGCACTAAATAAAAGAGCTGAAGTTACGCTAATCTCCGAGTCTCATTTCCGCGAACACAACACTGGCGACGAAGGTGGGATTCTGAGAAAGAAGATCAGTCAGGCACATGGCATCGAGAACGGAGCAGACGAAATGGCTGGAACCAACTCGCCACTGCACCATTCAACCCAGCAGCAGAGGACTTGGAATCCTATATTGATTGATTCCTCATGTTCCTGGAGAGCAATGATCCACAAGGAATCTTGGACAACCGAAAAAGAGCCGTATTCCTGACGCACTGTGGGCCCACAGTGTTCGATATGGCCAAGGTATGAGTGAAACCAGACAATGTGAAGCAGATGGCCTGGCCAGACCTAGAAAAGCTGCTGAAGGCTCACTACACACCAACCATCTCCAGCCTCATCAGGAGACACGGGTTTTACAAACGGGACCAGAGGGAAGGTGAGAGCATCGCAGCTTTTGTAGCCACTCTCAGGGACATTGGAGGGGCATTCCTAAACATTGGAGGGAATTCCTAAACATGGATGAAGCCATGAGGGATTGTGTGGTCCTCGGACTAAGAGACCTTACTCTACTAAGGTGGCTGCCAACCCAGCCAAAGATTACTGTTACCGAGGCTATTGCTGAAGCCATGGCAGCAGAAGCAACCAAAAAGTGAGCGGCAAAGATGCAGCAGATGAATGCCAACTCACCAAAGACACCGACCGAGATGAATAGAGCACCGAGAAGAAGGTAGAAAGCACACACAAAACCGCTGCATGCTATACAGAAAGTGGATCATCCAGAATCGACAAGGACAAAGAAGAAATCCACAGACTCCAGGCTGAGTGAGAGCAGCGACTGAAAAATGGTTGTAAGTTGGGGTTTCAGTGTGCCGGATGCGGAGGAGACCATCCCCGTTCTGAGTACCGGTTCTTAAACGCCGTGTGCCGGTACTGCGAACGGTGGGGCCACATCGCACGAGTATGCCGAAACCAGAAAAGCTACAGCCCCAGAGGGACAACACACCACCAAGAAATAAAGAAAGGACAAAGTGGAGCCACGAGAGTTGCAAAGGCAAAGGCAAGTGGCCAAACGAAAACTATAGGAAAGAGGAAACTCATCAAACCATCCCCATCGGCCATTCTAACACAACAAATGGCCGAAAGGTACCTGTGGCAGTCCAGATCGAGGGCCAAGAATGTAAGATGGAGATCGATTCCGGATCGTCCCTATCAATGGTATCATGGGATACCATCAAAGGACTAATACCACACATTGACAGAGCTGAACAAGAACACCAATCACGAATTTTAAAAGACTACCAAGGAAACAGAATGCCGGTAGTTGGACTTGGACACTTCCAAATAAGCTTCAAAGAACACCAGAAGATCTTGCCTCTAACCATCGTAGACCGAAACCGACCAAGCCTGCTGGGACTCGAGTGGTTCGAACCTCTAGGAATTGGAGTGACCGGCATTAACCGCATTGCCGATGCAGACTGGGAAGAGAGCCTGTTGAGAGAGTTCCAGGACATCTTCGATGGAAAGTCAGCGTAGCCCCTGGGGTATTTCAAAGCCTAATGGAATGATTATTACAAGGGATAAAAGGAGTAGTCCCATACTTTACAACGTACTTGTCTCAGCTAACGATGAGAGACAATTAGAAGCCCGTCTCAGAGAGGTTTTGCAAAGGTTCCAAAAAGCGGGACTCAAGGACTGAAGTGAAAAAGAAAAGTGTAAATTGGCTACCTCAAGTCAATTCTGGGGTGCAAATTGATAAAGAGGATTCACGCACAGAAAAAAAGATTCAGCAATAAAGAAATTCCTAGACTAAAATAAGTGAATTACAAGCATTTCTTGGGACTTATAACTTTTACCCCATTTTCTGCACAAAGGCAAACTACGGCGGAACACTACATAGACTTAGCCAAATTGGCCACCTTGGATCTGGATGACATAAGAGACAGCATTCCAGGGATAAAGAGCTCATCACTCTGATCGGTATTGACAATTACAGCGAGACATTACATTACAGTCACCTGGCAACGCATCACCGTTTGGCGTTGGAGCCATACTTAGCCACATCCTGCAGATGGAAGCAGAAGCCCCCAATATACCTTTTCCTCGAAGACTTTTCAAAAACTGAACGCAACTATCGCCAGTTGTAAGAGAGTCATTGGCAGCAATTATCCGCATAAATGTTCATGAATCTTTATGGTAGGACTTTTTAACCTTGTTTTACCAATGCACAAACCCCTTTTAGGGATACTCGCTGGGAAAGAGCAACCCAAAATACTGTCTCGAGAATGACAAGGTGTCTGAGTTCTGGGCGGCATACAATACAGCTGATCCATCAACCCGTAATGAATTTCTCATACAGATGCCTTTGAGCCCGCAAACCTCCTACCAGACTAGAGACTGACCGGATCCAACCATTTCACCCTACAAATTGGGAGAATTTCTAACAACCTACCAATAACTGTGGCTGACATTGCCGAATGAACCGCAACGACAAAACGTTATACAAGTGGTTAAACTGGGTAGAAAAGGGTGGCCGGAAAACGAGACAGACGTATTTTCAAGCTGTTTTAAAAAGTAGACAACCGAACTGTCATTTTGAAGGGTTGTATTCTGGGTGATCGGGTCATAATTCACAAAAATACAAGACCAGGTATGTGTATGTTGCAGAAGGCCACCGGGGACATGTGGCGAATTGAAATCCCTGGGCCAGGAGCTATATATGGTGGCCAGGGATGACAAAGACATTGGGAAATGGGTTTTGAACGCTGGGAAAATGTCAAAACTCCACCTGCCCCCTTCAGCACTGTCCTAGACTGGGAAACAAAGGGGCCCTGGTCAAAATACATATAAGACTTCGGAGGGCACCAAAAGGGTATACAATT
>BHFT01023518.1:0-34220 GCA_004320025.1 Laticauda laticaudata
TCAACCATAACAATACAAGAGCACACAATAGATACAAACTGAAGGTTAATCGCACCAAACTTGATTGCAGGAAATACGACCTTAGTAACAGACTGGTCAATGTCTGGAACACTCTACCTGACTCTGTGGTTTCTTCCCCAAACCCCAAAAACAAAAACTTTAACCTTAGACTTTCTACTATTGATCTCACCCCTTTCCTAAGAGGTCTGTAGGGGGCATGTATAAGCGCACCAATGTGCCTACTGTCCCTGTCCTATTGTTTCTTTTAGTTTTCTTATATGTATCCATGTATTCATAATTATGTTTTTACTTATACCTATTATCTTGTAAGCAATTAAGAAACCAAAATAAATAAATAAATAAATAAATATGCCTCCTTAGTGGAGACTGAAAGAGCAATTGGAAGACCCAGAACTGAAATGAGATGAAACACTGTTTTTCAAATGAAGTCAATCCTCTTACTCAGAAGAACTCATGACCTGCTCCCTTTGATAGGAAAAAGAGACCGGAAGCCTCACCCTATAATTACATGAATAGACATGCATCGCTAAAGGAAATTCACAGTTCTATACCTTGCTTTTGTTACCCTTTGTTTTTCATTTTTAGCTGCTAGGAATTGCTACAGCATAGTGTTTTTGAATTCTAAACTCCAGTTCCTCTATGGTGCAAAAATGCAAGCAGTGTGAATATTTTTCTAGATCTGCTGAAAACAGATTTTAGCAATATTTTTAGTATTCAATCACCAACCTTCTTGAAATAATTTAATGTGGGTTTTAAATATCAGTAGTCCTAGACTTATGACGACAGTTGAGCCCCATTTTTCTGTTGTTAAATAAGGCATTTGTTAAGTGAATTTTGCCCTATTTTATGACATTTCTTAACACAGTTTTTAAGTGAATCACTGCAATTCTTAAATTAGCAACAGAGTTGTTAAGTTTCCCCATTGGCTCTCATTGATTTTAGCATCAGGTGTAAAATTTAAACTGGGTAAAGTCTGAGGATGAGAATATCATCAGGCCTCAGAAATCTATTTCTTAATAGTACGCTTAATAATATGTTGACTGAAACATTCTGGGAATAGAAGTCCATAGTTGCCAAATTTGAAGAACACTGGTCTAAATTATATTTCTTTTACGTATAAGAGACATTTCAAATGCAAAAAAGTTACTTTCATTATGGAATGCTCAATAGAAATATGCAGGACAAATAGAGATAATGAGGATAAGCTAGAAATTAAGATGTAGATAAATTGAAGAAAAAGCTATTTTGCTATTAACTGAAAGAAGTATAAAATTCAGTATTGATCAAAGAAGTTTAATTTCAAGGTAGAGAAGTAGATGGACAGTATTCAATTGGTGGTCATCACTGCCACAAAAAATAAATACAACACTGAAAAATGATAACTAGAACATATATATATGTTAGAATATTCTGAACTAATGACTCTTGATGGACAATTTCTACCCCCTTTCTCTTCATAATTAATATTTATGCTTTCCAACACATATTTTTCTGTTAAAAAATATATTCCTTTTGTCAATGAAAATGAACCAGTAGAGGACTGCTCATTGTAAAGTAGAACACAAAGCTTCTCTAACCTAGATATCACATAATAGTTGTATTTTTTTAGGAGGGCAGGTCTAGCAGGTATAAAGGAGGGCTATAATTTGAAATCCAGAAGTGAGAAGTGTGGTAATGAGCCCTTCCTCCAATTATGTTGTCAACTCCTTCATCCTTTTATTATATAATAATCTTCAATCATTTTCTTTGTGAGAAAATAAGTAAGGTACATTATTCAAGTGGAATTTGAGGCATGAATAAAATAAGTTCAAAAATTATATGTATATTTTTTCAGCCTAAAAAGAGCCACCTTGTTGGACATAGTCCTCCTATACCAGGTGTGTCAAACTTATGGCCCATGGGTCGGATGCATCACATGCTGGCCATGCCCACCCCCATTTTAGTAAAGGGGGAAAAGTCATGATACATCACATGACAACAATGTGATGCCATGAGTTTGGCATCCCTGGCCTATACTGGCTCAAAATTTTGGCTCATCTGATTCCCAGAGCAGCAGACTGTGGAAAGCAACCTATAATTTTTAGTAAGTCAAGCACTGACCAGTCATATATTTAGGGTGTCTTTTCACACTTGTTATCTATAGGCAAAAATCCCCTTAATACTGTGAGGGTTGATGCCTTATCAGAGGTTGCCACTGCTCAGGACAGTTCCATACTGCAGGAACACACAATGACTCATTGTGTGATGAGTCTTTATGACTCACTTCTTTGGAGGACTAACAAGTCTCCTGAAACTTTTCAGCCAATCATGCAGTTATGTAACAAAGTTATATATTTAAAAATAAGTTGTAATTCAGAGAAAATCCATAGCTCAGTAATACCTTCTCAAAGAATTGTTCTCAAGAAGTTTCTTTTGCTCTCAAAAATTCATCAGGCATGATGTTAATTCAAGTTGTTTATTATACATACTACATTTTATGTTCATTTTTAGTCTATAGAAAAATATAAATGTGTACCTAGGTAACTATGTAGCTTTTTGTAAAGTATTTTTAAATAGTTTGGGGCTGAGCCAGGAGACACAGTATTTTGTGCTTGCATAGAACACCTGCTCCTTGTTTGTTTATCAACTGGAAATATTTATTATATTATATTTGTAGTTCAGAGTTGAATTGTGAAGACTTTGGGGCTCTCTGAGCTTGGTTGTTTGCTTGCACACATTTCATTCCCCAATTAATTAACATCATCAATGTCACTGGTAATGTTACCTCTTTAGGTAATGAAAGATCTGCAAGCAAACAACCAAGCTCAGAGAACCGAAAGGACTCTGCAACTCCCATCTTTTGCAAGTAGAGCAACCTGGCTAGATAGTGGGGAGGAGACTGCAGATCCTTTGGTGTTGGAGTTGATCTTTGTAAATAAGAGAAGTTAAAATAAAAAAGTAAAAAGCTTCACCCTGATATGAGGAATTATCTCAGTGGAGATTAAGAACAGAGCCAAGACATTGTGAATCTGTGGAGAAAATTGAAGAACCCAAAGGCTCACTAGACCTCACTCAACCAAAAAAATGGTTGCTTTATCTTCTAGACATAACAATCCAGGTATTTCTTTTATTTCTAAGACAGTAGCAAAATAATCAGAATCCAGTCAGCTCCTTATACAGGTAGTCCTCGACTTATGACCACAAATGAGCCCCAAATTTCTGTTGTTAAGCAAGACATTTGTTCAGTGAGTTTTTCCCTGTTTTATGACCTTTCTTGCCACAATTGTTAAGTGAAACTCTGCAGTTGAAAAGTTGGTAAGTTGGTTGTTAAGTCAATTAATGGCTTCCCCATTGACTTTGCTTGTCAGAAGGTCGCAAAAGGTGATCACATGGCCCTGGGACACTGTAACTATCATAAATATGAGTCAGTTGCCAAGCGTCTGAATTTTGATCACGTGATTATGGGGATCCTACAAAGGTTGTAACTGTGAAAAATGATCATAAGTCAGATTTTTCAGTGCTGTTGTAATTTTGAACAGTCACTAAACGAACTAAAGTAAGTTGAGGACTACCAGTATGTAGTATTGCACTCACAAAGTTCATGTACAGCTCTCCATGAAGAAAAAAGGGACAACTGATAGAAAAGAGAAAATTGTTGATTGGTGGTAGTTAGAGGTAGAGAAAGAAAAGATTTTTTTTAACTTATACCTTTTTAGAAGTAAAAACCACTTAAATCAAAGGGATGTGCAGGATTGCACTGACAGCCATTCCTCTGCATTCAAAACATAAATATATTTATAAAGTAGAACAGTTGACTTTGTTCAGTTTCACTGACAGTCCCCTACGTAGCACTACACAGCTTTGAGAGAGTACCATTCCTAGATTAGATACCATTCTGTACACTTTGAAATATCTATAGTAGAAAACTAACTGTTCAGCTCTCTCCCTAGATGTGACAATCATTTATGTGACAATCATTATCAAAATGTAATAATCTCTGCACTCAGAAAAATTTCCTGCAAGAGAAAACAATATATGTAGAGGTAATACTGCATTTTCCCTTTTCAGATATTTCCTGTTAACCAGCTGCCACATACTATATGCAATATATTTGCAGAACAGTATAATGTTTCCTAGGAAATGAAATGGTTTGAACTTTCACTTGCTGTAATTGTCCAAAATTGGCATCTACCCAGCTTTCCACAGCTACATACAGTTCAATACTAGGGACCTTCTTTGCTAAGTAATCTGTGCCCATTTCTGCAACAGGAAGTGCTACTATCTCAATATCTTAAGATCTACAGTCTTAAGATATAAATATAAACCCATCATTTCCTTAAATTCCAGAGGATTAATTCTTAAATAGGAATATATCATTTGATATGCAATTTCTGGGACCAAATCCATAAATGTAAACTTCTAAACCAGTTCCATAGAATTCCAAGGAGCTCAGTTTCTGCTAAGTATATATAGGAATGTTAGTGAAATGCATTTTGATTTGTATATTAGAATGTTAAATCTTTAACATTCTAATAATTGACACACAAACCTCTTCCAAATATACTAAGGTTGATTTCTCTTGGTTGGAATGCTAATATAACTCAGGGGCCCTTCCTACTTTTGTGTCTTTCTGTTGTATTGGGACTACAATTCCTAACACCTATATCTAGCATAAGCAGGAAAAGACAGTAGCTTGTGCACTTGATTAAACCTGACACTCACACAGTAGAGATAAGAAACTGCTTAGCACATTTTTTTCTACTAGCATTTCTAACATGTATGTTTATCTTACCATAACTTCATCTGTACCTTTGAGTGTTTGGGTGTTTGATACCTACCTTGTAACTAATAATCTGGAGTGTCCTCATTTGTTCCTGAAAAGTAGATGTAGCTTGTATTTGATAGTGGGAGGAAATATTTCACTATGGGAGCATTGTTAAAGTGTCCTTTGTTCAGGGGTGAGATTCAAAATTTTTAACAACTGGTTCTGTGGGCATGGCTTGGTGGTCATGTGACTGGGTGGACATGGCTTGGTGGTCATGTTATGGCTAAGCATGGCCAACTCAATATCACTCACATTGAGGCACACATCTCCTTGCCTGGCCTCTCATGAGTGTGGGGATGCTGCAACAACCGTAAGTGTGAAAAAAGGTCATAAGTCACTTTTTTCAGTGCTATTGTAACTTTGAATGGTCACCCCACACAAGCAAAGTACCAATAAAGGAAGGGGGAAAAATTCCAGAGACGTTCCTGAAACAGGGAGTCTTGTCCTGCCAAGAATGTAACAAGGGTTAACGGAGAGGCAGTTTCTGTAAGCAACACCAGAATGTTTCCTTCCTTTCTGCCTTAAAGGATTAGGCCAGTAATTTCTTCTAACAACCAGTTTTCTGAACTACTTAGAATGTTAACAATCGGTTCTAGCGAATAGGTGCGAACTGGTGGAATCCCACCCCCGTTCTCTTTATAAGAAACATATTTAGTTATTGTAAGATTTCTCTGCCAGATTTCTTCCCAGTCTTTTAAGTCTATATTATGGCCGAAATTTCTTGCCCACGCTATCATTGGTCCTTTCACAATTTCCTCAGCTAATTCATATTCCAATAGATAGTTATATAATTTAGATATCCTATTTTTATTTGGGCCCAAAAATATCTTATCAAATGTAGTGCTCTTTGTTTCTATTCCAAATTCTTTTAAATCTTTCTCATATCTTATTGCNGTCTAAAATTTGGTGATATTTGAGCTTTTTACTGATGTCCATTGTATTAGGGTGGAACATTGCCTCCATTGTTGACAACCATAATGGAACTTTAATGTAATGGCTTTTCCTAATATCGGACCAGGTTTTTATCAAAGATTTGCATAAAGTATGTCTCTGAAAGTATGAGCGATTTTTATTACTCGGGTAAACAAATCCATTGTTAGCTATGGGGAGTTTTTGTCAAATGCCTTAAGTAAATGCTGGTTATTGGCAAAAACGTAGTAAATCACAGTCACATGGTTCTATACGTGGGCCGGTTGCCACCTGCCTTAAAATGCCCGTGACCAGGTGGCAGCTGTCAGAACTTCAGTAGCAGAGGTGGGATTCACAGGTTCTGACCGGTTCTAGAGAACCGGTAGGGGAAATTTTGAGTAATTTGGAGAACCGGAAAATCCCACCTCTGACTGGCTCCGCCCCCATCTATTGTCTGCCTCCCGAGTCCCAGTTGCCCTGCACAGGAAAATGGAGCTGGAAAGCAGGCTAGTGGGGTGGGGAGAGAATGGGGATTTTGCAGTATCTTCCCCTGCCATGCCCACCAAGCCACGCTCACAGAATTGGTAGTAACATTTTTTGAATCCCACCACTGTTCAGTAACAATAAGCCCTTAGACTTATATACCGCTTCACAGGGCTTTACAGCCCTCTCTAAGCCTTCTCTGACTTTAGAGTCAGCCGATTGCCCTCAACAATCTGGGTTCTCATTTTACCGACCTCGGAAGGATGGAAGGCTGACTCAACCTTGAGTCTGTCTGGATTGAACTCCTGGCAGGTGGCAGAATTAGTTTTCAATACAGCGTTCTAACCACTGTGCCACCACAGCCCAGTTCCTTTGGGAGATCCATCGTAACTTTGAAATTACGACTAATTTGCTAAACAAAAGGTCATAAGTTGAGGACTACTGTACTCCTTAGAAAACTAGGGAGAGTTCTTTCTGAAACACTCCTTGCTGCACCCCCTCTCCTTCTGTGGACTTAAGACATCTTTTACATGCCCTTTTGTGACTTTCCCTCCTGTCTCCCAAGGCCATTCCCACATACCATTATAAGGTGGGACAGTGGAATTGCTGCAGGGGTTCCATTGGGTGGAAAGCAATTGATGGGCATCTCACTCATCAGAGCACTTGCCCTATTAACTGTTTATGTCATACAGCATGGCTTAACTGGGGATAGCAAAACTACCCAAAAGCTTTTCCTTCAGGGAGGTTTTTTTCCAACATGTCTTAACCTATGTAGAACAATGTCCCTATCAAGTTTAGGCCTTGCAGTTGCTAGGTAACCTCTTCCCCAAAACAACCAACAGGAACGGGGTGTTTCCACACAGCCTGGATTAATTGCTTTGGGGGTGACATTTCTCTGTAAACCATCAACATTTTCTCACAGATCACCAGTGGTCCCCAGCCCAATGGTTGCCGACCACTGATCCAGTCCAACCCCCTGCCCAAGTGGGGACCCTACACCATTTTTGATGAATGGCAGTCCAGTCCCTTCTTGAAGGTCTCAACTGATGGCGCTCCCACAACTTCCGAGGGCAATTTCTGTCCCATTGGTTGACTGTTCTCACTGTCAGAAAGTTTCTCCTTATTTCCAGGTTTGAATCTCTCCTCTGCCTGGCTATTCTCACAGCTCACGTCCTCCTATTTGAGAGGCTGCCACAGGGAGGAAGGGGTCAAGCTATTTTTTTCTAAGTGCCTGTAGTCATGGAATAATGGATGGAAACTGAACAAGGAGAGATTCAAACCTGAATCTCTCCTTGTTCAGTTTCCATCCATTATTCCATGACTACAGGCACTTTAGAGCTTGACCCCTTCCTCCCTGTGGCAGCCTCTCAAATAGGAGGACGTGAGCTGTGAGAATAGCCAGGCAGAGGGAAAAACATGGACCATATTCCTCTTTTATTGCACCCAAGGACCTCCCCCCATCTTTCCTCTTCCCTCCCCAGCATCCCAGACCCCTTTGCACACTCAGCACTGCCCAAGGCCTTCTTCGAAGGGCCTGTGATATCTACTACGAGGGACCAGGGCGAGTGACAGAAAGCAACCCGCTGTTTTGCGGGGAAGGGAGGCCAGCGAGACAGGCTGTTTCTCCCACCACGTTCCACAAAACAAGAAGAAGCCAAGAAAAAACTCAAAGAGGTTCCCCATAACAACAGTAACACGCTTTGGAACCACACGCAAATGATGTCCTGATTTGACTGGCAAAGGCCAGAGGAGGAAAACTGGAACTTCCTGGAGGGAGCTTTTCTAAAGAGCTAGAAACAGGAGAGGCAATCAGGGAAACCTGGTTCCTCCTGGCACGTGCACTTCTGTTCGAACCACTTCACCGCAGTCGGGTTTCTCCTTCTTCTTCCTCCTCCTCAGATGCTATTTATGGCTCAGCAGGGGATGACACACTGTGATTGTGGCCATTGGAAATGGCAGACGGGAGGAAGAGGGATTTCTCTGCATTTTATCCCTACAACAACACTGCAAGAGAATTGTATTTGCACAAAATTGGAAAAATGAAAAAAAATTACAATAGAGGAGGAAGTGATGAAGAACATGTTGGAATGTCCCGAAATGAGTAGGAAAGGAGTATTATAAGATTTGGGATCTGTTCTATGAATGGTTGGAAAATAAAGCAAGAAATTAAATGATACTGTAATAATGATATAGCATGATATATGATGTTGATTAGGCTATAATATGAATGTCAATTAGCAAACTTGGGGATCTATTTTTACAGATGGTTGGAAAATGAAGAAGGAAATTGAATAATGATGATAATAATGGTATATTTAAATATATAAAGTTGAATAGGTTATCATATGAATGCAAACTCAGTAAGAACTGTATACAAATATAATTATATGCACAAGAGATATGTACCCAGTTGACTTTGTTATGAAAATAAAAAAAAACTTTAAATTAAAAAAAACACTATATAAGGTAGATTGAACGAAGCATAGCTATCTCTAAAAGAACACCTACAGAGCTCTTTGGTTGAGTGAGGATTTGAACCCGCTTCTTCTTCTCAGGCCAGCCCTCAACTGCAGGTAGTCCTCGACTTATGACCACAATTGAGCCTGGCATTTCTGTTGATTTGATTGCTGATTGTACCCTATGACTACCATTAAGTGTTGTAGGTTACGATTCCTGATTCTTAATGAATGTACCTTTTCTTTATGTATACTGAGAGTATTTACACCAAGACAGATTCCTTGTGTGTCCAATCACACTTGGCCAATAAAGAATTCAATTCAATTCATTTCCATTCAATTCCATTCCCATTCCATTCTATAAGCAAGACATTTTTCAAATGAGGTTTTGCCCTGTTTTACTACTTTTCTTGCAAAGAAAAAAGGATTACAAAATTGCATCTCTTTAACAATTGCTCTGCTTCGCTATGGAGATTCTGCTTCCAATTGTGGTGCTAAGTCGAGAAGCAGAAACACCCAAGTAGGACATCTGGACAATAAATCTTCCTGCTTTCTGCTGTCTATGGAGATTCTCAGTCATGCAGGTCAGGGTTGTCCTGTCCCAAAAGGTGCTTTTTCAAGAGGCAACTGGACCTTCGGGTTTTTCTTTGAAGACGTTTTACTTCTCCTCCAAGAAGCTTCTTCAGCTCTGACTGGATCCTTCTATTTCCCTCCACCCAGTCAGAGCTGAAGAAGCTTCTTGGATGAGAAGCAAAACACCTTCAAAGAAAAACCAGAAGGTCCAGTTGCCTCTTGAAAAAAAGCATCTTTGGAACAACTTCCTACAACAGAAACAGGTTCCTTAGGCATCTTAAAAAACAACTTTAGTGGTTACTGAATATATTGTGTGCACCAATGTCCAGCTGTGAATATATGATAGTCTCTTTTCAGGAAGATGTTTAATTCCAAGTCGCCTTGAGTTACTAGAAGTTGGGCAGCCAACTAAAGTATATAAATAAATGAATAATTTCCCTGTGCCTCTAATAAACTAAACGGAGATCTGTGCTGGAAGTGCAATAATAAATTAATCTAAGGGTGATTCAAGACTCTAAGGAATGTGGTTTGTTTTTAATTTAAAGGGGAATATGCGTTGAGGCTTCCAACAAGAACAATAATAGAGTAGAACTTCTGGTTGCGAATGCTTCTGACCCTGACTAAATTGGGTGACGACCAAGAATTTCGCAAATTTTTTGCATCTGGTCAGAAACAAATACTCGGGTGGTGATCGAACACAGCTGCGGCAATTTCCCCTTCTGCGCTTTTTTTTTTTTTTTTTTNAACACAGCTGCGGCAATTTCCCCTTCTGCGCTTTTTTTTTTTTTTTTTGGTACGCGCATGTGCAGTCAAGTCTCGCTTCTGATCAGCCTGGAAACTCATGGTTTTTTTTGATTAGCTGGGCAGAAATATTTTGTCATTGCCTTCTGCTAAAATGGATTCTAATTCTCATTCCAATACAGGTAGTCCTCGACTTGCAACCATTCCTTTAGGAAACATTCAAAGTTACAACACGCTGGAAAAATGTGACTTGGGGCCGATCCTCGCAACTTGCAACTGTTGCCCCGTCCCCACAGTCACACGATCCAATTTTTTCATGAAGCAGAAATTTTTCCAAAGAGACCTGACATCCTTTCTTTCCACAAGCACCTCTTAAGAATCTGTGGATTAATGGCCTACATCAGGGGTGTCCAACTCGATTTCACTGAGGGCTGCATCAGGGCTGTGTTTGACCTCAGTGGGGGAGGGGGGCAGAGCAGTGGTGGCATTTAGCTGGTTTGCACTGGATTGGGTCAACCGGTAGCAAGGATTTGGCGTGGCTCCCCGAACCAATAGTAAGTTCTGGCTGGCTATGCCCCTGACCCAGTTGCCCTCCCGCCCGATGCTCACTTCACCCCGCCCGACTGACGTTCGCCTGAGGTATTTCTTTCTTTTTTTTCCCTCCCAACAATCAGCTGTACATACGATCAGCTGTGCCGGGATTCCCCTTGCTGAGGCACAGGAAGGCAAAAAATGGAGGGAAGGCTCAACCCTCCCTCCATTTTGTGACTTCCTGAACCTCAGGGGAGCAAAAAGAGCCCCACCAGAGGCTCTTCTGAGGCCAGGAAGCTCCCAAAACGGAGCGTGAAGAGATGCTGCATGCCCCTCCCATGTTCTGTTATTTTTCTTCCTGAGCCTTAGAGGAGCCTTAGGGGAGCAAAAATACCTCCCCCCCCCCCCGGCTCCTCTGAGGCTCAGAAGGCCCAAAAAATGGGTATGGGGGTGGCTGCAAAAAAAAAAAAAAAGCCACACCCACCCAGTCACATGGCCAAACCCGCTAAGCTACACCCACAGAACCGGAAGTAAAAAATGTTGAATCCCACCACTGGGGCAGAGGGGTATGGCCAGCTCGACATCACTTGTGTCAGGGGCACCTGTGGTGGCCCAAGCGCTCTGCCAGTGAAAATGGGCTCCTGAGCTCCGTTTTCGGCTGTGACAGCCTCCTGCAACCCCCTGCCAGCGAAAACAGAGCATGGGAGGGTCACACGTGGCCCTCCCGAGCTCCATTTTCGCTGGCGGAGGCACCACAGGGCGATCCTTTGCTGTTTCCAGCATGGCCCCATGGGCCAGATCTAAACACCCCGCAGGCTGGAACCAGCCTTGAGTGGCCTACATGCTCACTTCCTACAGTATTGTGGAGTAAACTGTTCCAAAAAGTTGCTAAGACAAAAAAAGAAAACAAAACCAAAAAAGAAACCCCTCCCAGTATCAGAGAGATGAAAAGATTTTTTTCTTGAAAGACTTGGTGGCCTGAACCAACCCCAGCACACCATTCCAGTTGTTCCTGCACATCAGTTTATAGGAAACTTGTTTGTTGTGCTGGTTCGGGGCTTTTGCAATTTAATGTATTTTATTTTTGCTGGTTTTACCTCTTGAAACAATGTTATGACTAAGCATGCCATCATCCATCACAAACATACACACACCTTTTTGATTCTGGCTGTCCTTCTTCTAACAATAACCTGATGGAAAGAAACCTAGCAGGAGAACATATTTCCACATCATTGTTTGCATTCGAATGCCAGAAATAGCTTTCCTTGCGTGCCACACTTCTGCAACCCCAAATGTCTTTTAAAGGTCAGGCAGGAGAAGGAGGGAGAGTGTAGCAACTCTTAAAAGCAGCCTTTTAAGGTAGGACAGTGATGTTTTTTTTCCTGAAAGTGAACTCATTGCATTACCGAATCAGTGACGACTTACATTTAGGCATGCGGTAGATTTCTAAGAGATGTAACTGAGATTAGCTAGTTATTGGAATAGTTTTTCTTCTTCAAAACCACTGAAGGACACAAGCAGGCAAAGTTGAAAATAAGTTCATCTTGCATTTCTAGGGACCAGCTCTGTGTACAGAATACAAGATTCCTTACTACACCTGAAATCCATACAGTGCCGGGGTTTTAGGACTATCAAAAAACAATCCCAACCATGCAAGCTTTTTTTGTTTGTTTCTTTCAAATTTTTATTTTTATAGCATATAAAAATTCCAATTTCAATTGAACAGTGCGTTGTCTGGATACAAATACTTTTATGATATAATAATCAAAATGTTCACAATATTCATTACGTTGGCGTTAATTATAGTTAGTGGTAGGATTCAACATTTTTTACTACCGGTTCTGTGGGCGTGACTTGGTGGGCGTGGCAGAGGAAGGATACTGTAAAATCTCCATTCCCTCCCCACCCCACTAACCTACTTTCCAGCTCAGTTCTCCTGTGCAGGGCAACAAAAGGAGACCCAGCCAATCAGCTGGGACTCAGGAGGCAGAGAACAGATGAGGGCGGAGCCAGTCAGAGGTGGGATTTGCCAGTTCTCCGAACTACTCAAAATTTCTGCTAACGGTTCTCCAGAACTGGTCAGAACCTGCTGAATGCCACCTCTGATTATAGTAGCAGTAGCAGCAGCAGCAGTAGTAATAATTATAAAAATATTATTTCCTTAACCAATTCAACATGCCTTTCTTATATCACTGATCCTATCCATCTATATCCCTGTATCTAGCTCCTATTTTTTTCCAGCCAGCCATCGATAAAAGAAATCCCAAGTCAGAAAGTATTTGGTTTCCTTCTTTTCCTTGATTATAAGTGTTAGCCTATCCATTTCTGCACATTCTAATATTTTAAAATCACATTTTCATCTGTTGGGGGTCTCTTCACATTTCAGTTGTTGCACAAACACAATTCTAGCTGCAGTCAGGTTGCATGCAAGCTTTTGAGTGCTTCGTAATTCTTTGGAGGATAAAAGTATGCAAAGAGTACTGAAAAAAATCCCAAGCTTGCAATGGTTCTTAGTGTCATTTTTTTTTTAATTGCACCTAATAAAGATATAGGTAATACCGGTAGTTCTTCCCTTATGACTGATTGTTTAGTAAACGTTTGAAGTTACAATTAACAGTTAACAACTGTTAACTGCCGTTGTTAAACTACCACTGTAAGTGAATCTGGCTTCCCCATTGACTTTGCTTGTCAGTAGGTTGCAAAACCCAGGGGCACCACAGCCATCCTAAACACATGCCAGTTGCCAAGCTTCCAAATTTTGATCACGTGACCATCAGGAGGCTGCAAAGTTGTAAGTGTGAAAAATGGTCACAAGTCACTTTTTTCAGTTGCCATTTGGACACCGAACGAACAGTTGTAAAGCAAAGGACTACTTGTATTGCTTTATTTGGGGGTTGTGAACTGCCTGGAGTTTGGACTGTTGGGCTGCAAGATGGATTGCTGTGTGGAATGAATGAATGAATGAATGAATGAATGAATGAATGAATGAATGAATGGCCCTGCTTTCTGCCTGCCGAAGATTTGAGGAGCAAGGTAAACCAAATCAGCCCTATCCATTGTAATCTAATGCAATGTAAATCTAATACAATCCCAATATTTCCCTGCCCATGCTCCCTGCTCTGCTTGTTGCTGTGGCATCTGCTTGACCCAACGTTTCTCAGCCTTGGCAACACTTAAGATGGGTGGACTTCAAACCCCAGAGTTCCTGGAGAGGGCTGGGGAATTCTGGGAGTGGAAGTCCACCCATCTTAAAGATGGGGAATGACTGAAATTCTGAGGAAAGCCGGCAGGGGAATTCTGGGAATCGAAGTCCACTGCTAGGACCTGCCGGCGGTCCCCTCGTTTTGCGAATTACCTTCTTCTCCCATTCGGACACACAAACTTGACACGTCGCCGGGGTCAGTCCGGGCAAGGGACGGACTGCCTTGCCGCGGCTTTGATGAAGTAACCAAACGGCCGTGGGATTGCGCACCCCTCACCCCGCTGACCTGGCTGGGATCTGACCAGCCGAATCACCCGGGCCTGCTTGCGCAACCCGCCCTCCGCTGCTGTCGTGCCGGACCTCTCGGGGATCGGGAGAGTCAGACGCCGCGGCGACCAGCCAAGGCCCCGGCAGCTTCTGACATCAGCGGGAAGCCTTGGCCAGGCGATCCCGTTTCCTACGTAGCGAGCGGGCCGATCCTCTGCTAAAAAGGCGGGAATCCCGCTGTGGCGCGGATGAACCCTTCCCTGAGGGGGCGGGGGGGGGGCGAGGAAAAGGGCCAAGGCGCACGCTGGAGGAGGAGACCCGTGTCAGTCCGGGGTGGCAAAAAGAAAAGAAAAAAGACCCACGTGTCTGCAAGGGCCCTTTTGTCCGACGATGGACCCGGGTTCGCGGACAGCGGCGAATCTTGAGGACCGCAAAGAGTCACTTTCCGGGAGATGCGCGGCTCTGCAAATTAGAGGGATTGGTTAGGAGGGGGAGGGAGGGAAAGCGAGAGATAAAACCACAAAAGCTACGTGAGAAAGAGGAGATAAAAGAGATGAGATGATTATGATGATGGCGATAGCTAGCTAGACTTTGGGTGTGTGTATGTTTATATATCCATCTCTCTCTATATATATATGGGGGTGGGGTGAGTTGAGTGAGTGGATGGAATAGTAGATAAATGGTGGATAGATAGATTTTGTGTGTGTGTGTGTGTGTTATATATCCATCTCTCTCTCTCTCTCTATATATATATTATGTGTTGGCGTGTGCGTGTGTGTGTGTGTGTGTGTGTGTGTGTTGTGTGTGTGTGTGTGTGTGTATATATCATATGTGGATCTTGGTTATTCGGGTTTCTCCCGCGTAGAATTGGAAGTATTTCCAATTCTACGCGGGAGAAAACCCGAATACAGAGAATCCACATACAATACTCGCGAAAACTCAGAAAGACAATATATATCATATATATATATATTTGTTTTTTTAACAGTTTTTCGCGGGTACTTACATGTTGCTGTTTCAGCTTCCTTCGGGTATTATCCAGCTTATTGTAGTTCTTCTTTAAAGTTGTAGCACACGTTCAGCGAATCTCATCTGCCATCATCCAGTGCTTCTGGCAATACAAGACTCAATACAGAAGCCTGATGATGGCAGATGAGATTCGTGTCGAAACGTTGGCTTAACAATTTATTAGAGAGACTAACAGGACATGGATAATACCCGAATGAAGCTGAACAGCAGACATGTACAGTACCGCGAAAAACCTTTTTAAAAAACAATATATAATCACACCACCACACAGATAAATTCCTGTGGGCCAAAAACACTAATCACCAGAACGAAACGCCTGGCAGACAAACACTATATAAAGGACTGAACTATGCCACCCTGACTAAAGTTAATTGACAGCCAACGGCTTCGCACAAAAACAAAATCACCAGCCTTGATCCACAAAAACACACCAAGAGCATAACAGAGACTAGAAGATCCAACAAGACCTATGGAACAGCCTGTCTTGCCTACATAAGAGTAACTACCGAACAAATCAGTAACGATACTACACAGGCATCACATTCAAGACTGCCAACTTCAAACAGACAAAAAAATAGCAGCCGATCGACGAAACGCCCAAAGACAAAATTGACTGGAAAACAAGGCATATACGAAGTTCCGCTGTGCATCATGCCGGCCAACATTACATTGGAAGACCAATAGAAGAATAAGTACCCGCCTGGTATGAACACAAAAATGCAGCTAAAAAAGCTGGAAAAGCACACCTCACTAGTTCCCAACGGTGACCATGTCATGAAATACCACAGGCACAAACGATCAACTTCAAAGGACTAAAACCCTAGCCACTATAGAAAACCCAGCCACAGAATCATCAGAGAACCAACAGAGATGAAAAAAAGACCTGAAAGCTAATGGAATAGGAAGAGATGATTCCAGCAGACTGTCCAATCATTTGAAGCACTGCACTCTCAATAGAAAGCTCCACCCAAGGCCAGGCAAACAACCTGAGCACAGAACAGAACTCCTGCTGATGCCTCCAGTCGAACAACCCCCCACCAGTGCACGCCGGTGAAACCTGCTCTCAAATAGATTGACAGCATCCTCAGGGAAGTCAAGCTGCACTGAAAACGAGCTCCAACACAGAGAACAGAGTGTTGCATGCCATCAAAGCCACAAAAAGACCGAAGAAACCAGCAAACACCAATCAAAACAAACTCCAAGTCTCAATGAACACAGACCGCGTCCTAGCCAATCAGATGGACCAGCCTCGATTTGAAACCAAAGCTATGAAGTACCACATCCAGTAACAGACGCTTGATGATGCAGATATTTGTATTGTGGATTTTGATTTATTCGGGGTTTTCCTCCTGCGTAGAATTGAAGTATCTAGCAAACGTTTCGATTGAAGTCTCATTCATCATCTTCAGGCTTGTTTCACAGAGTTGAAGAAACAAGCCTGAAGATGATGAATGAGACTTCATCGAAACGTTGCCTAGTATCGGTGGGGTGAGTGAATGGGCGATAGGTAGATAAATAGATGGAGAGAGAGAGAGATTTTTTGTATGTGTGTGTATGTTTATATATCCATATCTATATCTATGTATATCTCTATATCTATCTATCTATCTATCTATCTATCTATCTATCTATCTATCTATCTATCTATCTATCTATCTATCTGGGAGTGGGGTGAGTGAGTGGATGGATAGGTAGATAAATGGATGGATAGATGGATGGATGGATGGATGGACATTGAATGATAGATGCGAGAGGGAGACAAAGATAGGCTGACAGAGATGTGTGTGTGTGTGAGAGAGGGAGAGAGGTATGATAAATACAGAGGGACGTGCAAAAATGCACCATTCTGCCTCCCGTTCCTGTCCTATTGTCTCCATTTATTCCTATCTATTTCCTGTATTCTTACTCATGTTTAGACTTATACCTATTATCTTGTAAGTGATTGACAAATCAAATAAATAAATAAAATAAAGAGTTGGAAGGGATATTTGAAGTCTTCTAGTCCAACCCCCTGCTCCGGTAGAAAAATCTCACCTACTGGTCTCTTATGATTATATTACCTTTGTTTGCATGTACACTGAGAGTTTATGCACTGGACTGTGTCCAATCACTCTTGGCCAATAAAGAATATTCTAAAAATCTAAAACCACAACATCTGGCCCCATGTCCTGTGGGACAACCATATCTTCACCCACCCCTTTAAAGGCTGACAGGCTCGGGATTAGTCAATCTTGGGGAAAATCCTGAAATTGAAGATTTAATGGCTAACCAGTTGTTGTAAGGCTGTTGTAAATGCTGATGCAATGAGGATGAACACTCTGCCATGAAATTCCAAGTAATAGAGAAGACAACTGTTAAAAGATCCATCTGACTGCAAGGAAAGGGTGTGAGGGGAAGCAGTCCAACAATCCTTTTCCCAGCCTTTTCCTTAATTGTAGGAGCCATTCTTTTCCTGAGCTCATGTCTCTTCAATTCCCTTCATTTTATCTACTTGACATGAGTTGGAAGTTGGGTTCTGACACATATAAAAAGATAGGATCATTCTGGGGATGTGTGGTTGTTTTTTTTACAACCCCCCCCCCAAACTCCCATGCAATCTTTGAGTTATCATAGTTCATTTAGTGACTGTACAAAGTTACACCGTCACTGGAAAAAGTGACATGACCATTTTTCACACTTATGACCTTTACAGCATCCTGTCATGCCCCTGGTGGAGACTGACTCTGAAGAAGAGGAGGAACAGCTGACTGGGAGTGGAAGGGTGGCTCCAGAGGTTGTGATGGAGGCTGGGGAAGGGCAGAGGCCAGCTGGGCAGTCAGAGGAGGACCCAGGCCCATCCCCTCTTCATCCTAGGGCATNGAGGCCAGCTGGGCAGTCAGAGGAGGACCCAGGCCCATCCCCTCTTCATCCTAGGGCATGCAGGGAAGAGAGGATAAGGGGGACTTGATCCTCTTCATGGGCTGCAGGTGTGAGAACTGCATAAGAGTTTGGACCTGCGTACTGGCAAATGCTGGAAATAAAGTGTGGAAATATCTCTATGGTTCCTCTCTGAGTTTTGGTGTCCTTCCCAGTGTGCGTTCTGTTATCTGTGGACGTCCTCCAATCCTTATCTTGACTGGCTTGTGTTGTTTTTTACTCTTTATAATTTAAAAGGCATTTCCTCCTTCTTGTAACTGCTTGTGTGGGAATTTTTTGTCTCCAGTCAAGAATATTTGGAGCTTGGAAGGCAAAGTGAAGGAATAAAAGGGGCTTCACCTGTTTTTTGTGACTGTTTATTTTGTATCCCAACCTGGTCATCACACATCCCCAGGGTCATGTGGTTTACATTCAGATGCTTGACAACTGACTCACACTTATAACGGTCGCAGTGGCCGGGGTTGGTGTCCTGACAAGCAAAACCAATGGGGGAAGCCAAATTCACTTAACAACCCTTGTTACTAACTTTACTGCAGTGATTCACTTAACAATAGTAGCAAGAAAGGTCGCAACATGGGACAACATTCTCTTAACAATCATCTCACTTAGCCACAGAAATTTGGGGCTCAATTGTGATCGTAAGTCAAGGATTACCTGTACTAAACCTAACTGAAGATAGGAGGAGGACTACTGACAACTTTAAGCCCAGAAATATCAATTCTAAGATATGCGTTGACCTGACCCTTTTCTTCCGCGAGTGTCTCGTGTGCTTCAGCTTTCTCTCCTAATGCATTGTAATCAGAGGTGGTTGTCAACTCATAAAATATTTCTATGGTCTTTTTAGAGTTGCTAACAGAAAAGGAGTGGGGAGCAGTGCAACAACTTGCCAAACCGAAACTGCATTCCATAAATGTTTTCAAAGATAGTAACTATGTGACTGAAGTTCAGGCAAAATTCTAACTGCTCTCGTACTGACTACTGAGAACCGATACCTACACAGGGTAACCTCTTATCCTTAATACTATCACCCAGGGAGTGGGGGAAAACCAGGGTCAAGGGTGACAATGAATGAGGTGTCTCAGAGTCGGCTACACCCCTGCAGTGCCTGACTTGTTAACTCCCAATAAAGTAAATAAATCCTTTTTAAGTTTTGGAAGTTTGGCTTGAGACTTATGATTTAAATGGGGGTAACTGCCGGAATCCTGACAGTGGTATTCAGCCGGTTCAGACCGGTTCTGGCATACCGGTAGCTGAAATTTTGAGTAGTTTGGAGAATTGGCAAATACCATGTCTGACTGGCCCCACTCACCCACCCCTGCCATTACCTCTCCTATATTCCCTTGTTTTTTAGTTCAGCTGATTCGCACAGCAGAGTGGATTGCCGCGCCTCAGCTGAGCTAAAAAAACAGCTCAGCTCACCAGCATTGAAACTGAGAGTGGCCTTTGAGCCCTGCCCCTGAATGTGCACAAAGCACACTCTCAGAACCAGTAGGAAAAAATTTGGAAACCCACCACTGATTGTAATCATAAACCCTAGTGTGGCTGGGAACCTTGGAAATGTAGTCTCAATGTAATCATGGGCTGTTAAGATCAGGTTTTAACCACAAATAGTTCCAAGCAATAATTAAATCCTGGATTCCCGTTTAGTTAAAACTAGAAAATAAATTGAATCTTAAACCTCAGAATAATTAACCCTATTTTGATTCATGGTTTGGCTTCCTGTTTTGTAATCAAAACATAAACCACACTCTAGTGATTCAGGTACAGCAAGGAACTATTAGTTCAATGTTACATGGGGGATTTATTGAAGGAAAGGGCAGATATGCACGTAGACACACAAACACACTGTGATTCAATACAACATAAACAATGGTTGAAGTCAGAAGTTACATCTGATTTGAGCCATATCCTACAGGTTTAATTCCTATTTAGGTATTTACAGATAGTCCTTCACTTACAACAGTTCATTTAATGACTGCTCAAAGTTACAATGGCACTGAAAAGAGTGACTTATCGTTTTTCATTGGAGCATGAAATTGAATTTGATACCCGGGATATAGATCAATTTTCTCCTTGATGATTACCAAGATATTGGCAGGACATTTTGAAAACCCAGAAGGAGCTAAATGTCGATGGAGCTTCTCAGTCATCCAAATGATGGTTGTCCCAAAGGTGCTTTTTCAGGAGGAAACTGGACTTTCTTGTTTTATTCTTTGAAGACGTTTCACTTCTCATCCAAGAAGCTTCTTCAGCTCTGACTGGATGGTGGGGAAATCTGACTGGATGGAGAGGATGGATTCCCCTCCATCCAGTCAGAGCTGAAGAAGCTTCTTGGATGAGAAGCAAAATATCTTCAAAGGAAAACCGTAAAGTCCAGAAGTAGTTATTTGGAGTTGCAATATTATACTACAAGGTTTTCCAGCCATTACTCATATCTTGTAGGAAGCTACCTCCCTCCTAGATGAATGAAATATTTTAGGAAATATTAAAAAGGAAGAATTTTATATTTCCCTAAAGGGAGAAATATGTTCTTGGAGACAGAAAGCAGCCCCCACCTTTCTTAATAGCCCTCAGCAGATGTCAGCACTTAAGAGGTTGATAGCTCTTACGGGCAAAAATTCCCTGCAGCAAGGCCTGAACAAAGCAGTGGTGGGATTCAAAAATTTTTACAACTGGTTCTCTGGGAGTGTCTTGGTGGACATGGTGAGGCTTGATGGGTGTGGCTTGGTGAGCATGGCAGGGGGAGGATACTGTACAAACTCCATTCCTGCCCCACTCCTGAGGGAAGGTTACTGCAAAACCCCATTCCCTCCCCACCCCACTAACCTGCTTTCCAGCTCCGTTCTCCTGTGCAGGGCAACCAAAGAAGACCCAGCCAATCAGCTGGGATTTGGGAGGCAGAGAATAGATAGGGGCGGGGCCAGTCAGAGGTGGGATTTGCCTGTTATATGAACTACTCAAAATTTCCACTACCGGTTCTCCAGAACTAGTCAGAACCTGCTGAATGACACCTCTGGAACAAAGGTAAGATTAGCCCTCAGCCACAGTAGGAATTGCCCAACAAGCCCCTCATTGCATCAGCAGTCCAAACTTCAACTTAGCTCAGGCAACTTACAGAGCCAGCTATGACCCCTACAACAGCCAATAAAATGCATGTTCTTGCACAGGAACAGGAAGTTCAAGTGCAAAGCCCAAGAGAAGTTATAAAAAACCCTCACTTTCAACTCCATGTGGTCAGCTGCTCAGAACCCATGTTGTTCTGCTTCATCATTAAACCATCTTTCCAAATCAGCCATATTTCCAGTGTCTTTCTCCTGGCTTGGAATTGAACTGGGTGGATATTTCTTCCAACAATCTATTTTATTCCTTTCTAAACATCCCAGTTGTGAAATAGTTTTAAAGGATAATAAGTAACCACTTGAATTTCTATGATCCTAGTAATACACTTAATCACTACCTATAGACTGTAAGAAAGACCTGGCAGGAATACCTCTACATTCTTCCCAGATAAGTAATTTGCTTGACAAAATACTCCTAAGTATACAAGTAATCCTCAACTTGGAACCAAAATTTCCATTGCTTAACAAGGTGGTTGATAAGTAAGCTGCCGTGCCTGATTTTATAAACCTTTTCTGTCATGGTAGTAAAACTAATCACTGCAGTTCCTAAGTGAATTTGGATTTCCTCATTGTCTTTGATTGTTGAAAGCGATCTGGGAAGATCACAAATAATGGGCATATAACTCTGGGATGCTGCAACCATTGTAAATACATGCCAGTTGTCAGGTGTCTGAATTTTGTCTCCGTGGCCTTGAGGGTGCCGCGATGGTTATACTCCTCTCTTTTAAATTCCTTGTACAGGTATCACTAGTCTTTGACTTACAGCCATTCATTTAGGGACCATTCGAAGTTACAATGCCACAAAAAAGTGACTTACAACTAGTCCTCACATTTACGACCATTGCAACACCCCCCTGGTCATGTGATGAGAATTTAGGCGCTTGGCAACTTGCATAAAGTTACAACAGCTGCAGCATCCTGGGGTGATGTGTTCACTAGTTGTGTCTTCCCAGCCAGCTTCCAACAAGCAAAATCAATTGATTCTGTTATGATATGTACAGAATAACCCTTGAGTAACAAGGATACGCACATGGAAACATTTCTGAGAGTAGTTATGAATAATTATTCAGCTACACACAGATATACTAAAAAGTTTACTTTAAGAAATAGCACAGTCCAATAAATGGTCGAAGTCATATACGTTTAACAGTCCAAAGAATATCCAATTATAAAGTCTTCTTACTGGTTGCCTTTGTCATTTACAGTAAACAAAAATATCAAAGTATAAACACAACAGAGAACCTTAGATAGCAAGAGAATGTCAGAGAGACAGAATGTCAGACAGAGCAAGCTATGATCTCTAGCTCCCTCTTATGGTAATTTGCAATATAATCAACCAATCGGAATATAGTATAAATCAATACAGTGATTTTTGTCTAAAAACTACAAACATACATTGTTGGTTTATATATTGCCAACCCAACTAATTGGTGTACAGATTCCTAACAGATTCATTTAATGGTGGTATGAGTCACGGAACAGGCGCAATGATTTGCTTAACAACCAGGGCCAAAAAGTCAAAAAAATCAAGCATAATTCACTTAACGGTCGCCTTGCTTATGCAGTGGAAATTCTGATCTCGCTTGTGATTGTAGACTGAGGACTGCCTGTATTGCCATTGTCGATACTTTTTCTGAAAACTAGAAATCCATATGGTGAAGATTATAGGAAAAAAGGAACAAGAGTTGCTAAGGTGCTCTTTATTAGTAAACAATGCCAGAGGGCCTTTCTTTCCTTGCTAATGAATTGCAAAGCATTTATGCAAAGTTTGTTCAGGAAAGAATTATTAGAACGGACAGAGGTGCAGTTGAAACTATGGAAAGCTGGTTCTTACTAGCACTATACCAGTTAATACTTCGCAGTCTTTTATTCATCAAATTTAAAAATAACAGCAGACATCCAGAGGTCCATAACTTCATAGCAATAGCAATAGCCCTTAGACTGGTATACTGCTTCACAGAGCTTTACAGCCTGGGGTGGGCTTCAAAAAATTTAGGAATGGGTTCTCTGCCCCAGTGCTCACTAACCAGTGGGCCAGTTAACCACTTAGCCAGTGCTCACTAACCACTGGTGGTCCACGAGAAAATTTTGGTGGTCTGCAGAGAAATATCACCCCAAAGCACCCTTCAAATCAATTAATCCAGGCTGTGTGGGAACACAAGGCTGCGCTGTCCACATAGCCCGCGGGAACACAAGGCTTGCCTTGCTTGCTTTGCGAACAACATGAGGTAGTGAGGAGAGGGGGGAAAGGGCAGAAAGGAAGAACTTGCCCCACTCGCTCCACACACCTGCTGGCTGCTTCTTTCCGCTTCTTTCTTCTGCTTTTGTCTGCACGCAAGGAAAGCAGCAAAAGTCTTTCTCTCACACACACAAACTCCGCCAGAAACGAGTCTTTGGGACCTTGCAAGGCATCCTGTTCCAAGAGGCTGTGCCAGCACAACAAATCTCACAAAGACTCATTTCTGGCAAAGTTTGGGGGAGAGAAAGAAAGACTTTTGCTGCTTCTGCTGCTTTCTTTCATGAAACCAAAATTCTGTCTCTCTCTTTCCCCCTGAGAATGGAACTGGAGATGGTATCCTGTGATCCCAAATAAAGAATGACCAATCAGTAGGAAAATGGGGTGGGGGATTTTCCTGCAGACTTTTTTTGGGATGTTCCCAGGGTATCTGGTCTGTGAGATTTAAAATTGTGAGTTTGGTGGTCCCTGAGGTCCAAAAGGTTGGCGAACCCTGCTCTGCCTGGTTGCTGGGTGGGCGTGGCCATGGTCGGCATGGCCTAGTCAGCCTCCTGCATCATGGTGAGGGGGGGCGTTTTTGCCCTCCCCAGGCTCCAGAGGCTTTCTTTGAACCTCTGGCAGGGCGAAGATGGCTTCCCCGGGCTCTGGAGGCTCTCTAAAAGCTGGAAAAGGACCCATTTCCAACCTTCTTGAACTTCCAGGAGGCCCATTTTTTGCCTTCCCTGAGCCTCCGTGCACATCCTGTATTTACTTACATCCAAAATGGGCAACGTGGGAACTCCTGGGAGGGTGGGGTGGGTGGGACCAGCCAGGAGTGGGATTTGGGGGATCTCCAAACTGCACAGAATCTTAGCTAGGGGCTCTCCCGAACCCCTGCAAACCCCCACCAGCCCACCCCTGTTTACAGCCCTCTCGGAGCAGTCTATAGAGTCAGTCTATTGCCCCCAAACAACCTAGGTCCTCATTTTACTATCCTCGGAAGGATGGAAGGCTGAGACAATCTTGAGCCGGTCAGGATCGAACTGCTGTCAGTGAGCAGAGTCAATCTGCGATACTACACTCGAAACCCTGGGCCCCCCAGGGCTCTATACGAGGTTGGGCCTGTCACCCTAACAAGAGAAAACGACTTTCAAAAATGTACAGAGGTAAATATGAGAAGTTCTGTTGTGAAACAAAGCGGGTGTTAAATGAGTCACGGCTTAGTACTGCAATCGTTAGCTTTACAACTGTGGTCATAAAATTAGGTGTGGCTCATTTCACAACCGCCTTGCTTAGCAACAGAATTTCTGGTCCCAATTGTGATTCTAAGTCCAGGATCACCTGTATTTCTAAACCAACTGGCTCCAAGTTCCTAAGTTCTACTCATCTGAAGATGCCACAAACCCATTCCCATATTTCTTTCCTAAGTTTTCCGTAGCAAGGTAAGAAATGAGCAAAGCGATTGGAATGCAAAATAATGATGCCTGGAGAGCCCCATCGCATTTTGTGCATGAGATAAAGGCAATTACTCATTCAAAGCCTCTTTTTGGGAAAACACCCTGGAATAAATTACTGGTTAGGAATCCAGTATTCAGCTGGAAGCTACAGGGAAGAGAAGAGTTAATTTTAACCATCCTCTTTCACTCCCCTGCTCCTCTACCAGCAGCAAAGTTTTGCAGGCCTGAACTGATAAATTACAGTATACTAAATTTCAAAAGATGCAAAAGGATTCCTCTTTGTGTTTTGCGCAGGCTAAAAAGCTATTCAAAGGCACAATCAGAGGTCAGCTGTGTGTTTTTTTCCAGGGTAGGAGAAAGTAGTAGAAGATAAATGATGCAAATAATTCATCACAAGAACAAATAGCAATAGTGCTTTACAGCCCTCTCTAAGCAGTTTACAATGTCCCCAACAATCTGGGTTCCTATTCCATCTCCGAAGGATGGAAGTCTGAGTCAACCTTGAGCCGGTCAGAATCGAACTCCAGTCTGTCGGTAGAGTTAGCCTGCAATACCATATTCAAACCCCTGCATCACCAGGGCTGCACAGTGAAAAAGTTACACAGTAGTCAATCCTACTGATGGATTTCAAGACCTTTGCAACTATGCCTCCATTTTCTGCTGATTGGGAATTGTGTAGCTTCAGTCTTGACACACAAAAAGGGGAGCCACTGTTGTACATTTAACAGGTTTAGGAAACTGCCAATCTGTGTAGGGATTGGGTTATTTTTGTTTGGATTTTTGTTGCAAAAGATTTTGCACATTATGTTACATAGGTTTTAAAGCAGACGGTCAGCTAAGATATTTGTTTGTCTCAAGGATTAACAATATGCAATTATTGCCAATCCTTGTGTTATTATGCCACAGATTTTGTGATACCTTACAACAATATGTTGCATTGGTTATATTACAGCAGTGATTTTTTTGGTAAATCGGTGACAATTCAGTATAAAATATAAGGTTTTCTTTCCTTTTTCATTTACATCTCTACTTTTATTTCATGTGTATCCTGCATGGTGTTTTCTGCATTTTTCTAATTTTTAATGCAGTGTAATTCTGTCATCACTATGCTAATGGCAGCATTAACACAATGTTTTTGACAGCAGACAAAAAAGCCAGTGCAATCGTAGCTTGCATTAACAGAGTCAAGATCATATGTGAAGTATTAGTACTGCTTTATAAATCTTTACTACGACCACACCTGGAATACTGCACCCAGTTTTGGTCACTTCATTACATAAAGGATGTTGAGACTTTGAAAATAGTGCAGAGAAGAGCAACAAACATGAATAGGGGGATGGAGACTAAAACATATGAAGAATGTTTCCAATGGGCATAGCTAGTCTAAAGAAAAGAAGGACTAGGGGTGACATGACAGCAGTATTCCAGTATTTGAAGGGCTGCCACAAAGAAGAGGTGCAGTCAACCCATTTTTCCAAAGCACCAGAAGGCAAAACAAGAAACAATGAATGGAAACTAATCAAGGAGAGAAGCAACCTGGAATTAAGGATAAATTTCCTGGCACTGAGAAAAATTAATCAAGAAATGGCTTGTTTTCAGAAGTTGTGGGTGCTCCACCACTGGGGAGCACCACTTAAAAGCCTCCACTTCTCTAAAAGTGTATAGGATCTCCTTCTTGAACAGAGGGTGGGACGAGAACAGCATCCCCCAACCTTTTGGTCCCAAGGTACCAGTTCTGGTTCCATGGAGAGAGGATTTTCCATGGACCAAAGTGGGTGTGGTTTCATAAGCAGCCCGCATCCCACATTCTGTTCTGTTCTGTTCTATTCTATTCTATTCTATTCTATTCTATTCTATTCTATTCTATTCTAATTCTGTTCTATTCTAATTCTAATTCTATTCTATTCTAATTCTGTTCTATTCTTTTCTATTCTATTCTATTCTAATTCTAATTCTACATCTATCAATTCTAGTTCTAATTCTATCTACCTTCTAATTCTTCTAATTCTATTCTATTCTTATTCTATTCTATTCTAATTCTATTCTTATTCTATTCTAATTCTATTCTATTCTATTCTATTCTTATTCTAATTCTAATTCTATTCTAATTCTATTCTATTCTATTCTATTCTATTCTATTCTATTCTATTCTATTCTATTCTATTTCTATTCTATTCGATTCTAATTCTATTCTATTCTATTCTAATTCTATTCTATTCTATTCTATTCCATTCTAATTCTATTCTATTCTATTCTATTCTAATTCTATTCTATTCTATCCTATTCTAATTCTATTCTATTGTATTCTATCCTGTTCCAATACTGTTATTTTGTATTCTGTGTTAGCGACCATATCTCCCAATTGCAACATGTCTGTCTTCCTGCAACCACTCAGCAGCAGGAGCTGGATAGCTGTTAACATTAATGGCCTATATACATATATATATATATATATAAAATGCCCTAAAGTGCAGTGATCCATGACTTCAATTCCTGGTAGAAGGCGGGAGTCCCACTGAAAGCAAGAACTACTATCTCCTTCCTGAAATACAGCCCTGGTAGGCATTAACTAAGGTTGCGACCGAGGCCTGGGGCATCGCAGGGGTCACTGATTCTTCCTGTTCAGTCTTTTCCATCTCGCTCTTTTGCGCTAAAGAAAAATTGCTTATGCAACATAAATGAGCTGCCTGGGGCAAAGCCACTGCACGAAACCCTAACTTCTAAACAGGAAAACCACCCAGCATTGTAAACCTTTAGTAACTCCTGGCTTCATGTTCCTCTAAAGTACATAAAGAAGTCCTTTGCATATTTTCCAGCACTGCGGAGAATATAACTTTAGGATTTGTTGCCATGCAGAAATCTCCTTCCTGAATCCCATATGTCTAACAATGCCATTGTCCGTATGGATTGCAAATGATGGGGCTTGTATGGGTAGTCCTCAACTTATGATCTCAATTGAGCCCCCAATTTTTGTTGCTAAGCGAGGTAGCTGTTAAGTGAGTTGGTTCAAAGGACGGCAAGTTTATTGCATGCTGACTCTCTCAACCAGAATCTGAACTGTCAAACTGGCAGTAGATAAGAATCATTGGAATTCAAGGTGGGCTGAACCTGGATTTTTTTTTAAGGCACGGAGGGATTTGAGATGGATGGTGCGTTTGATCTCTCCCTCAAGCTTAGCCCTGTCATCTCCTACAGCTAGAGTACTACATCCAGTTTTGGTCACCACACTATAAAAAAAGATGTTGAGACTCTAGAAAAAGTACCGAGAAGAGCAACCAGGATGATTAGGGGACTGGAGACAAAAACATGAAGAATGGTTACAGGAACTGCGTATGGCTAGCCTAGTGAAGAGAAGGACCAGGGGAGACAGGAGAACCGTCTTCCAATATTTGAGGGGCTGCCACAGAGAGGAAGGGGCCAAGCTATTTTCTAAAGCTCTTGTAGGCCAAACAAGGAATAATGGATGGAAACTGAACAAGGAGAGATTTAACCTAGAAATAAGGAGAAACTTTCTGACCGTGAGAACAATCAACCCACGGAACAGCTTTGCCTTCGGAAGTTGTGGGAGCGCCATCACTTGAGACCTTCAAGAAGAGACTGGACTGCCATTTGTCAGAAATGGTGTAGGGTCTCCCGCTTGGGTGGGGGGTTGGACTAGGTGACCTACAAGGTCTTTTCCAACTCTGATTATCTGTTTAGCTATTGAAAATAGTTTGAGTCTGCCTGTGATTTTCTAGTCTGGTCAGCCTAGTAGGCTTGATCCATCCTCCCTCCCTCCAGGACATCTGGGGATGCATGGCAATGGTATCAAAAAAAATTGCTCTCTTTTCATGCATGCTGTCACATATGAAAAATGATGGCTCTTCAATATCATGGACACAGTTTTCGTGACTATTGATCAGTGTAACGACTTGCCTTCAGAAGTTTTGAATGCTCCAACATGGGAAGTTTTTAAGAAGAGAGGTTGGATAAGTGTAGGCAGTGGTACGATTCAACCGGTGTCACAGCATTTAGAAAAGACCATTTTTAGCTATAATACTTGCCTTCTGTTACATCCCCCAGTGAATAAAACAGCTGAGGCGTGGCAAACTGCTCTGATGCGCGAACCAGCTGCGCTCAAAAATAAGGAAATAAAGCACAGGAAAAGGGCAGGGGTGTGTGGGCGGGGCCAAATGATCACCGGAACTACCGGTTCACTTGAACCGGTCTGAACCGGTAGAATCCCACCCCCTGGATTTCCTGCCTGAGCAGGGGGTGACCTCCAAGGTCCCTTCTAGAAGACCTCCAAGGTCCCTTCCAACTCTGTTATTCTGTTCTAAAGCAGTGGGATAGGAGAGCTGGCATGTCTGATTTTTACACTGTTGTCCATATCGGGATAGGCGAATGACACCCTTTTTCCCTTCGGCTCTGACAATGATCATCATCTCCCTGTGTGATCATGCAACTATCACTCCAGAAGGTCCCTCCGCTATCTTAGCATGATTCAGCAAATGATGACATCGGAGCACAAGTGGCTGAAGACAAGCAGGGGCAGCTATCACAGGGGAAGGGAGGCCTACATCAGATCCCCATAATATGTAGGACATTCCTTGAACGGGGAGGTGTGAGTAGGAACGAGGTGCAGGAACTGAAGGAACCAAGATGGGGAGGATCCCCATTTAGGCTCTTAATGTAACCCTTCCATTCATTCAAACTCTTTGAATGGATCATAAGCCAACTGGTTTTTCTCCCTGCCTCCTGTCCAGCCCCTTGATGCAATGCTTTGCTTTTAAGCTTCTTATGAGCTGGTCCAGCGCCAGGGATGAGTCAGGGGAGGATTAGCTTTGTTGATGCTGAACCGCTAAACCACCCACAGAGCTGCATTCCAGCCTGGGATTCCCAAACCCACGGATTTCGGGTCAAAATATAAACAAGTCCATTTCCTGAAGGTCAAGACTCAAGAGTCTGCCTACAATGGAAACCTTTTGTCAAGCCCGAAATGCGTAGCCATTTTATTTAGCAGATAACAGATAATAGATAATCAGGGTTGGAAGGGACCTTGTAGGTCATCTAGTCCAACCCCCCACCCAAGCAGGAAATCCCACACAATTTCTGACAAATGGCAGTCCAATCTCTTCTTGAAAGTCTCAAGTGAGCCTTTTTATACATACCTTTTCTTTCTTTCTCTTTGCTGGTTATGGGGGAGAGAGTTTCGGGCTTGCCACATTACTAAGGAGGGAGGAGTGGAGATAGAGAGAGTTATTTAGGCTAGGTGATTCTCCTTCCTGTGGGAACGAAAGCTGACCCTGCTGAGACCTGGAGGTGGAGATTGATAACACCAGGCAACGCTGATTTACTTCCTATTGGAGATTGTGACTTTTGGGAGCTGCTTCTAACTTCCAATATTATATGGTGTAATTCTGGGTTGTGTCAGATCTGGACTTACAACAGACTTTGCCAATTTGATGCTTTCCTAAATAAAATAAATTGTTTTGGAAGGTGGACTTTGCTCTTTTCTTTTTACATGGATTTCATCACTTGGAAACCTGACACCTTTCTTGAAAACAGCATACCATGAGGAGACTCCTGGGCTTATGGTTGGAGGGATAAGGAGGATTATGCTTCAAAGATAGAACCTACAGATGTGACCAAAGCACTTGGCCCACCAACATGGTGGCCTCCAGGAGCATAGACGGACAAAAGTTTCGGAACAGAAGCAGCAAGAAGCTGATGGATCTGAAGGATCGTGTGCAAGCCTGCTGCACCGGAAAGATATGGTAGAAGAAAAGGGCCTGTCACAATGCCCCAAAGGTGCTTTTTTTTTTTTTTCAAGAAGCAACCGGACTTTCTGGTTTTTCTGTGAAGACGTTTCGCTTCTCATCCAAGAAGCTTCTTCGGCTCTCACTGGATGGTGGAGAATGGAAGGATCTATTATCCACTCAGAACTGAAGAAGCTTCTTGGGTGAGAAGCAAAACGACTTCANAATCTCCATAGACATGTCCCTGTCACAATGTCAGGGCACATCTGGAATAGAATCTATTCCTTCTCCTTCTCTTCCTCCCTTCCTTTCCATTCCCTTTCCTCCTTCTTCTTTCCCCTTCTCCTTCTCCTCCATCCTCTTCTTCTTCCTCTTCTTCCAAAATCAGAGTCAAAGTAAGTTTTTTAAAATATATATATCATCTTGGATGCTTGTTTTAAATATCCCTCCAGTGGGAAGAAAACAATGTGAATATTTTAGAGTTTCCATTGCAATCACTGTTGTCTATCTATCTATCTTTCTTTCTTTCTTTCTTTCTTTCTTTCTTTCTTTCTTTCTTTCTCTTTCTTTCTTTTTCTTTCTTTTTCTCTTTTTGCTAAACAGTGGCACTGTTTAAATAATACTGAGTCATTGAGTCAATAGCCTAGCTAAATCAAGAGCAACTTTCTCTACATCTAAACAGAAACCAAAGAAAGTATACAATGAAAGCTATTTTGATTTTTGACAGGAACATCACTCATAAATAGGAGTTAGATTAAGCGTAATTACTGAGTTCAGACTCCAGGCCTGTGCTATTCATTTCATTCATTTATAAATTGGATTCTAGTCTTCTCCTTGGCTGGACTTGCTGCCCTCTTCTCCGAGATAATGAAGTTTCACTTAGCAACATAAATTTTGGGCTCAGTTGTGGTCGTAACTCAAGGGCTACCTGTATTATTGCCCATTTGGGCACCCCACGTAGAGGGGAATGGGAGAGCAGGGAAGTGCCCACAAATCCTGTCCTCCCATCACATCATGGCCAGCATTTTCCATGGCCTGTTGAACAGAAATTTAATAGATTAGCACAGTTGGAAGGGACCCTGTAGGTCATCTAGTCCAGGGATGGGATTCAAAAATCCCAGGAACCGGTTTGCTGCCCAGTGGCTGGGTGGGTATGGCCATGGTGGGCGTGGCCTACCAAAACTTCCAGGTGGGGCATTTTTCACCTTCCCCGGGGTCCGGAGGCTTCCCTCAGGCCTTTGGGAGGGCTCCACTGGGCTCCGAAGGCCTTCTGGAAGCCGGAAGCAGGCCTGTGTCTGGACTTCCGGAAGGCCCATTTTTCCTTCTCCCAGAGCCTCTGCACCAACCCGACACTAACCTCCATCGAAAATGGGCTGCTTGGAGACCCCTGGGAGGGGAGGGGAGGGGTGCGCAGGGCCAGACTGGTCTGGCAAATATTGGTCTGGCAAACCAGATGCAAATCTAACATCCGGTTTGCCCCAAACCGGTCCAAACTGGTAGAGGCCCACCCCTGATTTAGTCCAACCTCCCCCCCCCGCCCAAGCAGGAGACCCTACTCCATTTCTAACATATGACAGTCCAGTCTCTTCTTGAAAACTTGTTGTAGGCCTCAGATGGAGAACTTACTCTTTGCATCCGGCCTGATCTCATGCTTCAGAATCCCATCATATACATTCCAGAAATGGGAATGCAATTCCAGAACAACATTCCAGAAAAGGGAATGCGTTGGATAGCATTCCTCGCTGCAGCTATGGGTAGAAAACAGGATCATAATAAAAGAAGATGGAGCCAGGGAGCCCAGCTCATGTCCCCATTCTGTACAGGTAATCCTTGATGTGCGGCCACAATGGAGCCCAAAATTTCTGTTGCTAAGTGAAGCATTCCTTTTATTATCTTTCTTGCCACTGTTGTTAAGTGAATTGCTGCATGTGTTAAATTAGCGGCATGGTTCTTAAGTGAATCTGGCTTCCCCATTGACTTTGCTTGTGAGAAGGTTGTAAAAGGGGAATCGTATTGATCCCGGGTGCAAACTCAAGGCCTGCGGGCCAGATCAACAAGGCTGGGGTGGCTTGTTGGACGTAAGAACAAAGGAAGAAGATCCAAATAACCATTGGTATGAAATGCTATAGGGCAGGGGTCTGCAACCTTAAACACTCAAAAGAGCCATTTGAACCCATTTCCCACAGAAAAGAAAACACTGGGAGCCACTAAAACTGGGTGGGTGTGGCCAACTCAATGCCATGCCCACCCAGTCACATGACCACCACCACCCCAGCCATGCCTATCCAGGTTTTGTGGGTCCCAGTGTTTTCGGTGGGAAATCGGTCTGTTTTCTCTCTCTCTCTTTCTCTCTCATTTCCGTTTTTTGTGTTTTACCTTTTCAGGCCAGGCAAGGAGTGACTGGGAGGGGAGGGTGAGGGGCGAGGGCAGCCAGTGGTAGAATCACCCAACAGGGAGCGACAGCAGAGAGCCCAAAGAGCTGCATGCGGCTCCAGAGCCGCGGAGTGCTGACAGTCGCTGTAGGTTTTCCTGCCTAGGCAGGGGGTTGGACTAGAAGACCTCCAAGGTCCCTTCCAACTCTGTTATTCTATTCTAAATACCCCATATCCACATGTTGGTAGCTGTTTTTGGAACAACATTGCAGTGGGATAGTGAATCTAATGCTGGTAGTTCCTCGACTTACAACAGTTCATTTGAAGTTACAACGATGCTGGAAAAAAGTGACTCATGGCTGTTTTTCACACTTATGACCGTTGTAACATCCCCATGGTCGCAGGATCAAAATGCAGATGCTTGGCAACTGACTCCTATTTACGACAATTGCATCAATTGCAATTTTAAGGTTGCAGACCCCTGCTCTATAGCATTTCATACCAATGGTTATTTGGATCTTCTTCCTTTGTTCTTACGTCCAACAAGCCATCCCAGCCTTATTGATCTGGCCCGCAGGCCTTGAGTTTGACACCCTTGTTCTGTTTTGTTCTGAATTGCAACCTGAAAGGAGAAACTTTCCTGCATCTGCACTTCCTCTGATGATGGGCCTTATAAATTAAATTACCTTGGATACTGAGCAGATTGGGTGATACTCTGGCCAAGCTTCTGAGAGCCAGGCATAAGCCTTCAGTCACACAGAGCTCCCTGGCTGACTTTGGTCGAGCCAGTCATTATTTCTCAGCCCAACCTATCTCACGCCATTATTATGGAGATGAAATTGGAGATGCTCCATATGGGGTCTTCTTGTGTATGGAGAGGGAGGAAGGGAGGAAGGAAGGAAGGCCAACCAAACATAGGAAATAGGGGAACTTTTTGCTATCCAGTTAACAAAGGTATGTAGGAAGCACATCACTATAGTACTGGGGGATTTTAACAATCCCAACATCAACTGGGAGACAAATTCTGCACTAAATGGAAGATCAAACAGGCTCCTGACAAATCTAGCAGACAACTTTGTTTCCCGAAAGGTAGAGAAGGGAACGAGGGCATTGGTGGGATTCAATTTTTTTTTACTCCTGGTTCTTTGGGAGTGGCTTGGTGGACGTGGCAAGGGAAGGATGCTGTAAAATCTCCAGTCACAGGTGGGATTTGCTGGTTCTCCGAACTACTCAAAATTTTCACTGCCGGTCAGTGGTGGGATTCAAAATGATTTTACTACCAGTTCTGTGGGCGTGGTATGGCTTGTTGGGGGTGGCTTGGTGGGCCTGGCAGGGGAAGGATACTGTAAAATCCCCATTCCCTCCCCACTCCACTAACCTGCTTTCC
>BHFT01023522.1:0-24197 GCA_004320025.1 Laticauda laticaudata
CATGTATTCATAACTATGTTTTTACTGATACCTATTATCTTGTAAGCAATTGACAAACCAAATAAAATAAATAAAAAATAAATAAAAGTCTTAAACTTGCCAAGCTTGAAGGCCCTTGCTTTATTGCGTTTTGTATTATGTCATGAACCAGTTTGTCCAGTTTGCCAAATTTCAACTTCACTAGAGTCATGGGTGGATTGCTGTGTCTGGAATATTGGACATATTCTGCAAATCAGGCTGTTTGAGGTACCTTGGTTCAAAAATAGTTGCCTTAGGATGCACTGTTTCACCCACTTAAAGATTCTGACAATGAGAATTTTGCTACAATATAGATTTATAATTTAATGCTCCCTCTCCCCTGTCCTCCCAGTATAATAGTTTCTCATCCTGCTTGTGTTATTATCCAGACCACATCTTAATCAAAAAGTAGCTTCCAAAATCAAAACTGGCAATTTATATCACAGCATCTACTGTACGTTTATATCGTTTACAAGCTTCAAGACATTAATATAATAATGGAGGATTTCTACTATTTTCTTCCTGAAAGACACTTAAGGGGGTCAATCACATGTCTCCATGCCTAATTTTCACTTATTCTGTATGAATTATTATTTTGAGTTTTTCTTAAGACCCCTGCCGTCCGTGCCTATTCTAAACCACAAGGAAAGTGTAAGTCATAAAGTAAATCTGTTTTCTGCTTTTTCCCCCAGAAATGAAAGAGTTAAAGCTTTAACCAAAGTAGAAACCATTAAAATAACTTTTCCTTTATTACCGCCTGGAGTTCAGGGAATGAAATGTGATCAAAAACTAGGTTCACACACAACCAAAAGATGACGGGACAGAATTATATTTGTCCCAGGAACAATTCCTGGTTCAAAAAAAAGGGAAAGTTTGCAAGCCTTATCCTGACATCTGGGAACTCTCTTAGGGAGAAAATAGCTCTCATTATTTGTCACCAGTTGCTATAGTGTCAAAAATACCCTGAGAGAAATCCCCACACCCCGCAGGAGATGAGAGAAGGGGAGGTAGGATTCTCTCTATATTAACTCTTTTACACCAGGCAACTGGACTTTCTTGTTTTGATTTGAAGACATTTCGCTTCTCATCCAAGAAGTTTCTTCCGCTCTGTTTGTGTTCCATTCCCTCTTTCAAAACCTCAATAGTAAAATTAATCTGTCTTCTTCTTTTGTTCAGAAGTTGGAGCTGTGCTTCCCGCAGGACATTTTCTGCCCTGGCTGTGTCCCTTCCCTGTTGAACCCAGGTGCAGGCTGTTGGGGATGAGTCTGTGTTGTCTGCATCCCAAACTAAAGTGTGAATGGTTCCTGTCTGCAGTCTGCAATTTTTCTGGAAATCTGTTCATATTCCTGCATCATTCGAAGGGCATTCATCCCAAAGTGCATAGCTAAATCTCTGTGGAGATTCTCAGGCATCCAGATTCATGACTTAAAAAAACTTTGTTGTCACTTTGAACGTAGACTAATCTGCATACATTAAAATGAAATTTTGTTGCATACAGCTCTCAAAGGGTCTCCATCTCCAATATACATTATATAACCACGACAAAACAAATAACAGAGGTGGTACTCAGCCAGTTCTGACAGGTTCTGGAGAACCGGTAGTGGAAATTTTGAGTAGGTCGGAGAACTGGTAAAAACCACCTCTGACTGGCCCCGCCCCCATCTATTCTTTGCCTCCCATTGAGTCCCAGCTGATTGGCTGGGTCTTCTTTGGTTGCCCTACACAGGAGAACGGAACTGGAAAGCAGGTTAGTGGGGTGGGGAGGGAATGGGATTTTGCTGTATCCTTCTCCCAGGAGTGGGGGGGGGGGGAAATGGAGATTTTACAGTATCCTTCCCCTGCCATGCCTGCCAAGCCACACCACACCCACCAAGCCATGCCCACAGAATTGTTAGTAAAAAAAAAATTGAACACCACCACTGACAAATAAGTGAATAAATACAAAATTATGCGTATACCCTCATCCTGAAGAAGCTTCTTGGATGAGAAGTGAAACATCTTCCGAAGGAAAAAAAAAACAAGAAAGCCCAGTTGCCTCTTGAAAAAAAAAAACACTTTTGGGACAACCATGACCTGGATGTCTGAGAATCTCCATAGACAACTCCTTTACGCCGTCATGTCTCCTTCCCAAATTAATCCAATTAATAATTCAGCCAGTTATAGCACAACCTTAAATCTAATATAGCCATGAACTGTAGGGGACATCTTTCGCAAAAGAGCCACTGAAAGAAAGGAACAAGAAGGGGAATTTGAGAATTGTCCACAGATTTTTAAAACAACAACAACCTGAAGTCTATTCTTGATTTAAATGGATAACAAAACAAGATGATGCTTTTGAAATTTCAGTGATCTTTCACGGTAACATAGGAACAAGAATGTCTGCAGAAATCAGTGAAATGAAATGAAACAAAATGAAATGAGACTAAAGCAACCTCTAAATCCTTGGGGAAGATGAAACTCTTGAACAATATAGTGACAACGGAATGTAAAATTATGACCAATTGTTGGCCTGCAGGACAAAGTTATCTGCAAATTCCTTTAAATCCAAAATATTGTATTTTTTTTGTTCTAACAACAAAAACTGGTTCTTTATAGTAAGGCCTTTGTAAGTCTTTGTATAAAATTCCTGCTGTTGGACTGCTTAGAGTATTTACTCAAAAAAATGTGTTTTGCTTCGGTACTAAATTCCATTGTTAAATGGGATTACTCTCTGGCAACAAAGAAAGTTTGACTATTTGTGTATATTTGCTGAAAAATACAGTCCAACAGGACTTTCTACTATAATTATGTCCTACATAGCACAAAAGGGAAATCTAAAATATGACAGGGAATAACAAAGGAATAAAAAGGCATACAGAAAATAGGCTCAACCTTTCTGGCTTGCTTATAGATTTTATCAGCAGCAAAGGAGCTGCTTGAGGATACCAATTTGTGATGCATTTTTACTTTTTAAAATGTTATTGTAGAAAATTGCAGAGTTTTAATAAGGATCAAAAAAGGGAATACTTTTTTATCCTTATTACTACTTATTATTCTTGCCAAGATGGCACCGCCGATGGCCACCTCGGTGAAGTGCTCTCTGATAGTTTTTTTTGCTTTTTTTATTATTCTCTGTGATTCACTTCGGACATCATATTCAAAAGACCAACTGCTAAGCATCAAACAATGTTTCTCTGTTAAAGTACTGTGTCAGCGTTCCAGAAAACCTCAACTCCAATAAATAACTCTGAGACAGACATGTTCTCAAAGTTTCCTTTCATTAGAGTAGTAAACTGGCACATCTGGGAAATCCCAAATCTGAAAGTTCTGGGCTTCCCTCCAATGAGTAAAAAAATTATAAATCCACCCCCTGCACCCATCATTCCATCACATGCCCCAATCACCATCTGTCTCAACTTGAGACATTCCCTCAACCACTGTGCTGTCCAGACAGTTTAGAGTTAATGGGATTTGGCATAGTTAGTTAGGAATTGAGAGCTGTCCTTTAAGGGAATGCATCATGTTAAATGTACTTAAGGTATCCTGGGAAATGTAGTTCACATCATGTGGCCACATCTGTAACCCTGATTGGTCACTGAATTGACCGTTGGTGGGTTGGGGAAGATTTCTTCTCTCTTGCCTGAACACACAGCCTCATGTTAGCAGCTCTACCCTCTGTTTCTACGATATGGGATGAGTGGGAAGAGATAACCATCTTTTTACCTCTAAAGACAGATATGCAAAGGATTGGACATTAAGAAGAATCTCATCATAACTGTGAGTTAATGAGGATGCCTGATGAACCTAAAAAAAGACTTTGTATGGATGCTTTGTGGAGTTTATCTATCTGCTTTGCACAAGACAGAATAAACTCTCCTCATCCAGGTGCAGGAATAACATGACCTTGACTTTAAAAGAGAATGCTGTTATGTCTAACCACATACGCTCCACGAAATTCCTCCCTCCCACTTTCCCAGGCTCAAGAATGTGGCAGTGTGGAAGCTTTTGGTGCTAATATGGCTTCCAAAGCTGACATACTGAAGTTTGCAGATATTACAACATTGATTGGTCTCATTCTAGACAATGACGAATCTGCATACAGACCAGTGGTGGTATTCTACCGGTTCGGCCTAGTTCTGCCAAGAGGGCGATAAGCAGCAGAGACCAAACCGGTTCTCTCCGCCACTCTGCTGTTGGGCTCACCCGCCCACCCGGGCTCCCATATTCACTTTTATCTGCTGAATTTGAAGCGCAGTGGCTGAAGAATAGTGCTGTGCGGCAACTGCTGAAGTGACCGGGATCATGCAGGCTTGCAGGATGTGAGTTAGAATGCCATTGTGCCTGCACAAACACCTCTGCGCCTGTGCAAAGTGCACATTTGGTGCACGCAAAGTGTGTGCACGCATGCAAAGGGCGCCCACCAAGCCACATCCACTGAACCGGTGGCAAAAATATTTGAATCCCACCACTGATACAGATGGGAAGTTGTACAACTTGCCTTGTGGTGCAATCGGAACAATCTTGAACTAAACACTCTCAAAACCCTAAAAACCATATTTTGTTTATTTAGTTTCCTACTATAATTTATGTTGATTGCTTATTTACTATCCTATGACTATCACTAAGTGTTGTATCTTACGATTCATGATGAATGTATTTATGATGACTGTGATCATGATTTATCATTCACTTAACAACCAGGGTGCTAAACTGGAGTGGGGAGCTGGAAAAACACTTCAGAAGCCAGTACGGTTAGTCCTCAACTTACACCAGTTTGAATAGTTACTGTTCAAAGTTACAGCGGCACTGAAAAATGTGACTTATGACCATTTTTCACAGTTATAACCTTTGCCAGACCCCCATGGTCACGTGATCAAAATTCAGATGCTTGTGGCAACTGGTTCATCTTTATAACAGTTGCCGTGTCCCATGGTGTCACGTGATCCCCTTTTGCGACCTTCTGAGAAGCAAAGTCAATGGGGAAGCCAGCTTCACTTAACAACCGGGTTACTAACTTATCAACTGTAATAGTGAACTTAACAACAGCAGCAACAAAAAGTTATAAAATGGGCCAAAGCTCACCTAACAAATGTCTGACTTAGTGACAGAAACTGTTACTGGCTTGGTAGCAGCTGTATGTAAAAGGTGAGTTGACTTCTTGATGATCTGTTGAATTATTTGTGAACCAAACAGCCATAAAGCAAGAACCCTAATTACCCTTAAGTCAAGGGTTTGCTTATGAAGATTCTTATTTGGTGTGTGTGTGTGTGTGAGTGAGTGAGTGAGTGAGTGAGAGAGAGACAGACAGATAGATACACAGAGAGAAAAGCAGAGAGAAAGACAGAGAAAGAGGGAGAGACAAAGAAAGAGGAAGAAACACACACATACACACACAGATAAAGACAGAGAAAGAGGGAGAGAAAGAGAGAGAGAAAGAAATAAAGAGAGAGACAGGCAAAGAGACAGAGAGAGAAAGAAAGGGAGAGAGAGAGACACAAACACACACAGAGAAAGACAAAGAAAGAAGAAGAGAAAGAGAGAGAGAAAGAGACAGAAAGAAAGAGAGAGAGAAAGAGGGAGAGAGAGAGAAAGAGAGAGAGAGAGAGACAGGCAAAGAGAGAGAGAGAAAAAAAGAAAGAAAGAAAGAAAGAGAGACATACATAGAGACACAAGCAGAGAAAGAGGGAGAGAGAGAGAAAGAAAGAAAGAGAGAGAGACAGACAGGAAAAGAGACAGAAAGAGAGAGAGAAAAAGAAAGGGAGAGAAAGATACACACACAGAAAGACAGAGAAAGAGGGAGAGAAAGAGAGAGAGAAAGAGACAGACAGGGAGAGAAATAGAGAAAGACAGAGAAAGACAGAGAAACACACAGACACACAGACACACACACAGACACAGACACAGACACAGACACACACACACACACACACAGAGCAAGGAGCAGACCTGAACTAGCAATTCCTCAAGCCTAAAAGAAGGGGACAGAGAGAACCTGTGACCTTTGACTATGGCTAGATTCTACCTGAGCCTGGCCTTCCTTTGTATATTCAACATCATCAAGCTACAACAGGAATGCACAGAGGTTGTTGTCAAGCCTGAATGAGTGTGTTCCCTTTTGTGGTTTGATACAGTTGCCTGCTCTCCTCCTCCTGATTTCATTATTGCTGACAGCAATGATAATCTGCTCTAAAGTCAACATACGTCTTCCCGATAGAGGCCCAGAATATCCCGAGTGAACAGAATACTTGCAAAATTCGGAGGAACATTTGCTATTTTTGTTAAAAATTGCTGAGTTAATTTTCTCTCTTAGCAATGAAGCCCACTCACACCAAAGTGTTCATTTCCACTTTTTAAAAATATCAGTTGGGCAGCTGAAAAAGAAATAAAAATTTAAAAAGTCAGAAGGAGCAGCCGTAACCTAGCCATTTTCCTTCCAATTGTCATAAACTTATATTCACTACAGCCCATTTGTAATCAAATCAGGTAAAAAATTCAATATATTTGCACGCTATGCTGAGTTTCCACAGTGGTAACCTTGCTTAGATATCTCTTGCGTGTCTTTGGGTTGCATGAACCAAGAAAATATGCACCACAAATGCACATGGGAACATAACCCTAGATGAAAAACATAAAAGTTGTAATGAACCAAATGATAATCTTTCAACAGGAAACTAGAGAAAAGGATAGCAATTTCCTTCTGATAATAACAGGCTTCCAGCATCAAACTGACTGCAGGAATCCTAGTACAGTCTCAATAATAAGATTCAGTCTGACTCAGATTTTGACTTAAGTCCAGTCAGTATCTTCCTTAACTTCATCACTCTTCAAGTGTGGGTGATGTCTTCCGCACACATTAAACCAAATTTTTATTGTCAGTGCACAACATGTATAAAATGAAATTGAAATTCTGATTGTGTTGTAGTTAGCCAGCAGCTGGTGCAGATGGCTGAGGAAAGCGAGGACTCAGATAAGGGGCCAGGACCATTAGAGAGTGGACCGCTGCCTTCAGAGATTGTGGGGGCTGGCAGAAGCGATGAGAAGGATCCCGAGTAGCCTGTGCCAAGTGTGCGTGCACTCAGGGCTGCTTGCAGGAAAGAACAGCTGCAGCAGCACGGGCAACTCAGGAGTAAGGCTGCAAGATAATGGCCCCTCCTTCAAAAAGATAAAAGCCAGCTGTGAATCAGACGTTCTTTGCAGGAAGCAAAGACGTTTTAAAACTTGAGCCTTATGGACATTGCAGTATCTTAGTTGGTATTTGAAGACTCAAATGTATTGTAAAATATTTCCAGGTAACCTTATCTATTATTCTTGGCAGCCTCACACAGTTTTGGTGAGGCTCATGCTTATTAGAGTTAATTAGTTAGCAGCAGCCTTTAACCAGGGTTGCGTAAGAATCATTAAAAGGTTTCGGTTCCCTTTGGTTCATGTTTGTTTTATTGGGAAAGAGTTTGGGTCAGAACAGATTAGCGGTTGGATTGGCCTCCCAGAATACCGCTCATCAGCTGTTCCAGGCTCCAGGGTTCACTGCTGCTCATTGCCACCATCACCGCCAGTGCCTATCGCTGCCACTGTGTGTCCCATTTTCGACCTCCATGCACCCCAATTTTTACTCCAAGCATCCCGTTTTCATCCCGTTCCAGGTGGCAGAGATCAGCAGTGATAGGCAGTGGCGATCGGTGGCAGCAGTGGCAATCCCTGCCGCCTGGAATGGCCCGAAAACAGGATGTGCAGAAGCCAAAAATGGTGTACTCAGAGGTCAAAAATTGGGTGTGCGGAGGCAGTGATGGGTGGCAGCAGTGATGGACAGTGGTGATCCCCACAGGCTGGAACAGCTTATTGGCTATTGGATTTCAACCACCAATCAGCTGCTCATGCTAAATCAGGCTGTGCTGAAGCTGACCAGGCTGTTTGCTGCTTGCTGCAAGGAGGCAAATTGCTGGAAGGCACAGGTAGATTTTTTTTTCCTATTTTCCTTCCCAAAAGCTAGGTGCATCTTATGGTCTGGAGCGTCTTACAGTGCAAAAAATACAGTAGCTCAGATTCTCAGGAGGGTGAGAATGCATTCCAGACAGGCAAAAGGCAACTCAGTTCAGATAGTTTGGGTGAAAGAAAGAAAGACGACAGCTCCTCCCTTATAGTTCTTAGAGTGCTTTATAGGAGTGGTACTTAGAATCTTTGGAAAGATTCTGTCTATAGGTGAGGAGTGTTAGGAATGTAAGTCACCTAACAGCTATTTGGGTTAGAAATATATAAACCAGGATAGACATTTTAATGCTGTATCTTTAAGAGAATCCTAAAACTGTAATTGGGTGTAGTTTCTCAAACGCCCATAAGATGGAGCCAGAAACCTGGGTTGTTTAGTCTTAGTCTCAGAAGAAGTCTCAGTGAGTCTCTGTTTCCTTCTGTTGGAGAGTTTTGCCGTTCCTCCTAATTGACTGTTATTCTTGGATTTGATGTAAGTCTGATACTGAAATGTTTTTTGACACTGGACTTTGTTATTGGATTAGCTCTGGACTGAAAACTGACTGACTTACCTGTGAGTGATTTTGGACTGCTTATTTTGAACTTTGCTTAAACCTTTATTGAAAGTAAAAAACCTACATTTACTGTACAGTGTATCTCTGTGCTGTGTGTGTATTATTCAAACACTTCTCTCACTACGTATCCCTGTATGCACTCATTCTCCTAACGGGGAATTACGTCAACAAGGAGCTACCGAGAAATCTGCTTGAAAGAATCACAATGTGTTTTTCTTGGTTTCTGGAGCCTGACACTTCCTGGTAGATGGACAATTATATATGTTTGTTTCAATAAATAAACAAGCAAGCTAAAATCTGGTTTGTAAGCTTAGGATTTAGTAAGCGTCAACTCTCCCAAAGTAGACCAAACTTGAAAATCAAAAACATGCAACCTATAATACTTTTATTGTAGGGTTATACAAATAGAATCTTGGAAGTTTGAAAGAGTTTGTCCCAAAGGTGCTTTCTGAAGAGTCAGTTGGACTTTCTGATTTTTCTGTGAAGATGTTTCGCTTCTCATTCAAGAAGCCTCTTTAGCTCTGAAGAAGCTTCTTGGATGAGAAGTGAAGCACCTTCAAAGAAAAACCAGAAAGTCCAGTTGCCTCTTCAAAAAGCACCTTTGAGACAACCATGACCTGGATGATTGAGAGTCTCCATAGACATTTTGAAGGAGCTTGCTGCTTCTCTTTATCTTCATGAGAACTAATGATGATCATGTCTGAGATGCATTCTCAAATTACATTTCTGCACTGAACTAAAATTTATTTTATCTGACTGTTGTCTTGGTTGTGTCTCTTTCTCCTGTTCCTCAAGGCCATTTTACATACGCTACAGAGATATATTTTAAGTTTAATTCAACCTGATGAACATGAATGGCAGCGATACAATTGAAGAAAATCATGTCCTACAAAAGAGTGGAGCATCTGCGGCCCAAATACAATCTGCCAGCATCTCATTTAAGGCCCTGAGAGTTTCCCCAAACTATCAGAATAAATGTGACTAAAAATTACATACTTGGTTGTTATTACAGGTTTTGAGACTCTCATTGCTCTCTTTAGAACTCTGAAAGTTAAGAAAATGTGTATTTTAAACCCTTTTGGGCTTTAAAACATGAATTTGGTCATTTAAAAATCCTTCAAAGCCCACTTCAAACAAGGGCAAATAAATTGGATGGTGAACATATACAATGTCATGTCAATATTCCAACTAAGCAACTCCAAACCAATAAACTCAGAGACAAACATTTCCTCAAAGTTCCATTTTATTAGAGTTGTCATATGGGCACATCTGGGAAAACCTTAATTTGAGAGTTCCAGGTTTTCCCTTCCCAAAAGAGAAATCAAAGATCCATCTCCTGCATCCATCAGTCCATCACATGGCCCAATCAAATCACTGTCCCAACTGGAGACATCCCTCCAATCACTCCCCTCCAGGTGCAGGGCACTTGTCCTTGACTCTCCGAATTTTTTTGTGTGTGTGTCTAAACTTCTACCTCAGGATGAAATCCTCTCTCCCAAATTCCCAAGGACTGAATGTGGCAGTCTCAAAGCTTCCAAATAAAAAATGACTTCCAAGGCTGATATGTCACTAATCAAGTTCTCTGGCTAAACAGAAACAGGAAATGTGATCCAATCTCTGGACAAGATTTCCCATCCCAACTTCAACATATTCTTTATAAGGAAATAGGTTTGTTCAGGGGCTTTTATGGCTGTGAAAGTTGGACCGCAAGAAAGGTTGAGCGCCAAAGAATTGAGGCCTTTGGTGCTGGAGAAGACTCCTGCAAGTCCCTTGGACTGCAAGGCGATCAAACTGATCAGTCCTAGAGGAGATCAACCCTGGCTGCTCTTTAGAAGGCCAGATCCTAAAGATGAAACTCAAATATTTTGGCCACTTCATCAGAAGGAAGGATTCACTGAAGAAGAACCTCATGCTGGAAATGATTGAGGGCAAAAAAAGAAGAGGATGGAAGAGAATGAGGTGGCTGGATGGAGTCACTGAAGCAGTTGGCGTGAGCTTAAATGGACACCAGAAGGTGGTAAAGGACAAGAAGGCCTGGAGGAACATTGTCCATGGGGTCACAATGGGTCAGACAAGACTTCGCAACTAACAACAACAAGGGGTCTTCTCCAAACTTATGTAATTTATAGTTCCAAATTGATGCAGCTATAACTTAGTGTACGATCTTTTTCAACCTTTGAGTAACACACCTTCTCTCCAAATTGTATTTTCTTCTACAATCTGGACTGTCAAGTCTGGGCGTCAGCCCTGGAGTCTTCCTTTTAAGGTGATCATGTTATTTTACAGGCAGGGCTGATAAGATTATGAAATCATTTATCCTTTTTTAAAAAAGATGTGAGTTAATAAATTTACTGTCTTCCATGGATGAAAACTACATATTTGCAAGCACATGTCCATAAAATACTGTTCGTGTTGTAAATACTCGTAAAAGATATCTATCGGATGCCTTTCTGATTAAAAGGATGCCATCTATCAAAACTGAAGCCTGTTGCAAGTATAAAAAAGTGGTCATGCACAAACTGTGCTAGCATGTGTCTTTTGGGGTTTCAAGAAATAATTATATTATAGAAAGCCAAAGAGGAAAAAAGAACAACTGTTCCAAGGATTCAGGAAAAGCTTTTTATGATATGAAATGGAATTTTTCAGTGCTGTTTTGTTTTTTCTCCAGTTAGTAGCGAATTTGCAGAACAGTCATGTAACAGTATCTGCATAATTTATACAGACAGTGTAGATCAGTGCCTAATTTAATGTTGATTTGGGCAATATAAATTACATGTATATACATACTCCAGAGTGACTCACTACAATTTTAATCATTAATAGCTTTCAGTTGTCTAGCAATCATTTTCAGATACCCTAAGATGAAAGACAGCACTGAAGAGGAAATGTTCTCTACCACAAATTTTCCTCGGCTTTGCTGTTAATTTATTTCAGTTATTTCTTCCATCAAACCAAATCCACCCCCCTTATCCTCTCCACCCTGCCTGGTACTCCAGTCTCATCTTCACGCTCATTTTAAGACGATCCTCCTTTGTTGATTTCAAGCACTCTTGCAAAATAAAAAAAATGCACTAGATTTGGGGCGAAGAGGGCTTGGAGACGGTTTGTTCAAGTTCCTTGAAAAGTGACAGAAGCAAATTCAGGAGTCCTTGAATTCCAATCATTCCTGGCCACCCAGAAGATGTCTATAATTGATTTCCCGATCTTTCTTTCTCTCTCTCTCTCTTTTTTTTTCGATGGCAGAAGAATTTGAATTCTTCGGTAAGGGAAGAATTACATCACTCGCTTTGCTCAGATTCTGCGAATCGGCGAATAGTCCATTTTATAATGCATGTGAAATGTATACAAGCCCAGACCAAATATAGAACAGACCTACCGATAGGGACAGTTATTCAAATGCTATGATAGCCATCACAAATAAAAGCTCAGGTACTGTACAGTTTTAAATTCCTATCTCAATTAAATGAAACATACAGCCAACAGGGCATAATAGATTTTCTATCTTTCTGCTGCCAATGTACCAACGGAAACCGGTTACTCTTGTCAGTGGCTTGTTTATTGGCTTATCTGAATTAAAATAAAGCTTTGTCTCTGCTGACTGCACAACGTTATCTAGAGGGACCGTAATCCTGCTAGCAAATCCTGTATCTTCCAGAACTGGCTGTTTTGTTTGGGATTATTGAAAGCTTAGCTCATAACAAAGAGAAATAAGGCATTTCTCTCATCCTCGTAATTAAGTGTGGGGAGTAATTTAGAAACAAACCCTGCAAAGAAACCAACCCAGTTTGGAGCCCTGTTTCTTAACAGGACGAAGAAGAAAAAAAACCCTCATTCAAATGCTGATTACACCAAACGTCATGTCTAAACCATTAAAACTTCTGTACAAGAGGAACGCAGATACTTTCCCTCCCTCACTGATCTCTTAGTTTCTTTCTTTTTTTTAATCGAAAGATAAATTGGAAAACTGTTGTTGGACCACAGGAGTCATCATTTCACTTCTTTTTTTTTTTAAAAAAAGATCTATTTTTATGAAGACAGGAAGCAATAATAAAAAACATGTATTTAATGAGACAACTTACATTGTTATTCCATCCTATGCAAATATAAAAGTCAAAGCATTTGCTCAAAATATTTTAGAAGGTGGTTTTAACTATTTCCAGTTTTTTCAGTGCTTTCGATTTTTTTTAAATGCCCCCCTGGCTTTTTTTTTTTTAAAAAAAGCCATTTACAAGGAACCAATAGCAATATTAGACATTTGTTCTGCAGAAATTNTAAATGCCCCCCTGGCTTTTTTTTTTTTAAAAAAAGCCATTTACAAGGAACCAATAGCAATATTAGACATTTGTTCTGCAGAAATTTTTCTCTAGTCCAGCCTTCTCTTCGCTATCTTGTGTTATAGAATTTCACAACAATAGGGCAATATTTACTGTATGGCAATATGGTAGGTATGACTTGGTGTTTGTATGTACAGTGAGAGCTTATGCACTGGAGACAAATTCCTTCTGCGTCCAGGCACACATGACCAATAAAGAATAGCGGATTGAATTTAGAAACTGGTGCTGATTTTGTTGCCATTGTTAAGGCAACATTTTTTTTTTTTAATGCATGATTTCCACCAGGAGATTTTTGGAAATTAAAGTTGAATTCGGTGGATAACTCCATCTTCAAATAGTTGAGACTTGGCTAAATTAAAGGATTACTGTCACTCCATGAATCCCCAACCCAGTTTTTTTCTCCCCCCAAGGATCAGCTGTTGGTATGCTTTGTTTCCTTCTGTTTTGAATGGTACAGCATGGGGGCGCATCCTGCATTTCATTCCTCAAAGCTGCCCTATTGAAGGATGTGCTTGGTACACCCCCCTCACCCCTTATCTATCTCTAAGGGGGCTGTCAAAACTTTTTATTTTCTGACAAACATTTGGCATGAATTGCTCAGCTTTTCAGGCATTGCTTGCTTTCTATTTCTTTCTTCCTCCTCAAAAAAACCCCCACACATACACACACCAAAACTCAGCATTTGTTACTCGCTTGAATATTGGGTTACTTGTTTCCCCTCCGCATCCATTTTGACTTTATTGATTTTCTATATTGTGGGGTTTTTTTTATTATTCTAAACCAAAAAGCAATACGTCCCACTTATAAAAAGAAGAAGAAGCAGGAAAACTGAGGCAGAATTTTTTTTAAAGGCAAAGTGACAGTTTGGGACATCTGTTAGCCTTCTGTCTGCATCTCCCCTTGGTGTCATGGAGTGCACAGCTGTGGGCATTTTCAGTCTCTTTTTTTTGGCTCACATCTGTCACAGTAGTACAGTAATATAGGTAATTAGCAACACCTCGTATAAACCATTTGCTCTTTTAATGTTCTGAACAAGTAAAATGAGCATTAGCACCATTAAAGGGAAAGCAAAGAGAGAAACAAACCTGACTGAACGATGCTTTAAAAAACGCTGGGTTGATCTTTTAAATCGGTTTGCAAAAAAAGGAAGAAAGAAAGAAAGAGAGAAAGAAAGAAAGAAAGAAAGAATTTAGACTTCAGATAAAAATTAGTTGCTACGATGAAGCAGATACCTTAGCATGAAAAAGCAAGTGAGGACAAGTTTCAAATGTTCTCCTGCACTAACAATTAATCTGCCATAAGCAAAGATGAAGATAAGGAAGACGCGGCTCAGATGGGCTCTGTATGAAAGCCAAATTATTTATTTTCTGCCTGTTTTTTTTTTCTTTAAAAAAAAAAACCCAACAACCCTGAAAGATCTTCAATGCCAGCCAACCTTTCTGTCATTTGGTCATCTCTTTGCTCAAACTTGACAGCCTGGATGGAATAGAAAACCTTGTAATAGGGCTATGATCTCTATCCCTACTGGGCACTAGAAAAGAAAAGGAAAAAACCTCTAAGAGGAGTAATTATCAGTAGGATATTTCTGAACCAAAGCCAGCCCTGTCGAATGTTCTGAAGAGGTTGAAGAAAGAATGGAGAATGAATAATCAAACCTACTTTCAAGACACCATTCATTGGCCTCAAAGGAGAGAGGACACAAAATGCATCCTGGTGATTTTATTCAGAGAAGAAGAGTTCTGAATTAGCGAGCAATGTGCGTTAATTCTTAAGTGTCTAAGGAGAGTAAGGAGATCTTTGGAAAAGTTGGGGATGTCCATGTTATTTCAGGGACAAAAACATTCCTTTCTGGGAAACCTGTTAATGATAGGTTAGTTTCCAGGGGTGCCCACAAGGGAGTAAAAAAAAAAAGTTATCAACATCCAATTGAATCAAAAGTTCAATCCTTGTTATATGCCTTGCGATGCACAAATAGAGGATAGGGGTTTGATTGCATCGTTATGGCTGCTTTTTGGTTTTTTTGTTGGACCCCCTGCGAAAAGATACCTCTGTTAATTACAACCATCCATTGTTTTTTGACTCTTTTAAAGTTATAGTGGGACATGGTTTTCAGCCAGGTTTTTGCACTGTTGTCAACATAATCTTGAGGCCTAATAACCTGTTGTAGTCTATGTCATTTAATATGGTTGAATGAATGAATGAATGAATGAATGAATGAATGAATGAATGAATGAATTTTTTATTGGCCAAGTGTGATTGGACACACAAGGAATTTGTCTTGGTGTAAATATTCTCAATATACATAAAAAGAAAAGATACATTCATCAAGAATCATATGGTGCTTCTAGTCCTTATGGGTTGGAGGTGATCCTTGACCTATGACCACAATTGAGCTCAACAAATTGAAATTTGTTAAATGAGTTTTGACCCATCGTACGACTTTTCTCACCACATTCATTAAGCGAATCACTGCAGTTGTTAAATCAGTAACATGGTCATTAAGTGAAACTGGTTTCACCATGGGCTTCACTTCTTGGAAGGTTGCAAAAGGGGATCACATGACCCCAGGACATGGCAGTTGTCATAAATGTGAGTCAATTGTCAAGTATCCAAATGTAAATCTTGTGACTATGGGGATGCTGTCATAAATTGTAAGTATGAAAAATGGTCGTCAGTCACTTTTTTCAATGCCGTGTAACTTTGAACGGTCACTAAGCAAACTGTTGTAAGTCAAGGGCTACCTGTATTATACTTCCTGCACATAAAGCCAGATTGCTTCTAAATTCTAGATTGTAGGACAACAGGGAAAGCCATTTTTGTGTAGTGGTACAGGCACAAGGGTAGAAACCAAGATACCATGAATTCTAGTCCTGCCCTAGGCATAAAATCAACTGGGCACCCTTAGTACCTCTCACTCAGCCCTAGGATGAAGACATGAGACAATTTCACCCAAGTAAATGTGTTGTTTCACACAGACCTATTAAAAAACCATAACATCTTCTTTGGATCTAGATGATACAAATAATCCAAATGAAAATCTAAATTATGGGACTGGAGTAAGAATTATTTTTTGGGAAAGAATGATGATGATGATGATGGAGGAGGAGGAGGAGAAGGAGAAGAAGGAAAGAAGGTGGAGAAGGTCAGCTTTGCCATCTTCTCATCTTTTCCCATCTTCTCATCTCATCTTTCTTGCCTCTCATCTTTTCTACTACCTTCCCCTGTTGACACATTATGTTTTATCAATTGTTGTTTGTATCTTACCATTTATGATCCTATTCCATTCAATTCGGTTTGAGACCCGAGCACTGTGGGTTACTTGCCTCAGCTCCTCCCCACCCAGCATTTTGAAAGCATGTGAATGTGAGCAGATAAATAGGTACCACTTTGGTGGGAAAGTAAGAGCATTCCATGCACCTCAGCATATAGTCATGGTGGCCACATGACCATGGAAATGGGCACTGCCCCCTAGAGTCAGACCTGACTGGACAAGGGGAAATTTTACCTTTTTTTAAAAAAAATGTTGCTTATATTCTTCTGGCCACCCCAGGGTTCAAATGGGCTACTCTGAAAGCCAAACGACACTGGATGTCTACAGAGATTTTCAGTTATCCAGATCATGATTGCCCCAGAGGCACTTTTGAAAGAAAACCAAACTTTCTTTCTTTCTTTCTTTCTTTCTTTCTTTCTTTCTTTCTTTCTTTCTTTCTTTCTTTCTTTCTTTCTTTCTTTCTTTCTTTCTTTCTTTCTTTCTTTCTTTCTTTCTTTCTTTCTTTCTTTCTTGAAGACATTTCTCTTCTCATCCAAGAAGAAGTCAGAACTGAAAAAGCTTCTTGGATGAGAAGCAAAATGTCTTCAAGAAAAAAAACAAAAAATGTCCAGTTGTCTTTGAAAAGCAATTTTGGGATAAAACACATTAGCTTCCCTCCAGCTTTGAAAACTGGTCAGTCTCAACATGGATACATCAAATTGCCTGCTGCTTATATCGGCACCGATCTTGGAATGACCTCATTGTATGGACAAGGACTCCTCCAGATGCTCTCCACAGAAAATGGAATAGCAAAGTATTAAATAGAAATAGGGCCTTCCAGTAAACCTATTGATGTTTATGGGGCAATTCAGCCTAAGTGATTCCAAAGCTAGGTGTGAGCTTTAAAGGATGAAGAGGTTGTACACACAGTAGGTACATACTGTTGTGGGATTGCACAGTAAAGGACTTGGAAAAGCCCATAACACAAAAACACGCTATAGCATAACCCATCAACCAAGGCTATTCAATGTTGAAATATCCAATTAAAAAGAAAAGGGGAGAATTGAGCTTCTCTCCCCACCTTCGACAATAACTATGGCATCACAGTCCATTAACACCCTTGCACACCTTTTTGTAAGGGAGTTGTTGGAACATTCATTTGACAGAGTGATCTGATTGGCTGAACATTGTGGCACTTTTTAAATAATTGATACTTTCTTAGCCACCGTACAACGGTAAGGACTTTAGCCTTGAATGCTCCCTCCTTGGCTAAATGCCCGCAGGGAGAAAACTACCGTTAAAGGATCTTTATTAAAAAGGCACACTTTCAAGAGTACCCCTTTCAAATCTCGCAATTATTTTACTGTGTGCACATAACGTGTTTTTTTTTTAAACCATCATTGGCACACAGAAGCTCCGAAGTGCATACACAGAGAAACCCGTGGGACTGATTCATTTGGGTTGGAGTGCATCCAGATGGCTCCGCTTTTCAGAAAACCAAATCGAAACGCGTCAAGGTCATAATCCCTTCATGATAAAATCAAGCCCAACTGCCAAATAAAAGATGGAAGACTTTCTCCTTTTTTTCACTCCTAAAAGGTTTAATGTTCTAATCGAATGATGGGTGATTGGAATTCTTCGGCGCGCCTGTGATATTTACCAAGAAAAGGACAGGAGACACCTTAGCAACGGGAATGAATTTTGCAACAGTCAAAAGAGGAAGCAGTTACCGCCACTGTCTCCCAGAGAGGGACCAAAGGACTCCCAGCTTTTCACATAGTCCTTGGCTGCAACAGCTATTCACCTGCCCACTAATGGATTAACTCCTTCCATGCTTTAGCATCCAATGAAAGGAGATCCGGGAAGAGACAAAGATGCTTTAGAATCTGGTCCTCTGGATGAGACCCATTGAAATGAGAAGAAATAGCACAAGAGCAGGTATGCTAAGTAGGGCACTTGCACAACCTCTATTTGTTTCAGGGACCGTACACGACTCAACTTCTTGAGAACTGAGTTCTCCGTGTGAGAGGAAACCTGAGATGCTCATTTCTCCATTTTCAGAGGATGTAAAGTCTTTGCACAGAATAGAAAGAAGACAAAGAGGGGCAGACAGAGGGGAAAAAAAGAGGTTATTTTCTTTGTAACATTTTGCAGATCTTTCCATTTCAGTGTTCCCAAGTGATGACTTGGCCTATAAGAACTATACAGTTCTGCATGAATTAACATCGGTATAAAATCCATTTAGGATTTGCTCTAACAACACAAATGTATGGGTTTTTTTTGTTCCCTGAAACAGAGGAAGGGAAAACCATAATTCTTTACTTACTCAAGCACCCCTGAATGTCAAGATTATGATTCAGTATGTTGTACAAACTCAGAACTTTGGGCTGAATATCCATTGCTCAGTGAACTACAATTGATTCATACATGATGCATGATTCATACAATTGACAAAGCAATCTGTTCACCTATTGGTCTTTCACATCTCAGTTTGTTTTGAATAGAGTTAAGGAGACAAGTTATGAGGAAAAATGCTCAGAACCTCTGAAAGAAGAGAGAAGAGGTTTGAGTCAAAGAGATAAAGATAGGCAGCAGCATCCGTGTATTTCAATTATTTTTGAGGTTAAACTATGATGAATAATTTAACTTGGCCTGACATATTGCTGCAATTTTGATATTGGAAATAGCACTGAGAAGTCCACAATGGTGAGAAAAGTGGAAGGAAAGAGAAGAAGGAAATGACTGATTACAAGGTGTGTAGACTCAGTTACAATGGTGACGAGTACATGATTGGAACCGCTAAAGGCCTACAATAGATTGAGCACAGATCATCTTGCAGAAGTCTATATATAAAAGTGAAGTTTATGTTATATTATCAAACAGAGAACTGTACAGTTGCTGCTCAAAGTGATTTTTCTGTTAAACATTTGTTAAGACAGTAAAGCAGTGGTGGTATTCAATTTTTTTTACTACTGATTCTGTGGGTGTGGTGGGTGTGGCTTGGTGGGCATGGCTAAAATATCCATTTCCATCCCACTCCAGGGGAAGGATACTGCAAAATCCCCATTCCCTCCCCACCCCACTAACCTGCTTTCCAGCTCTGTTCAGGGCAACAGTATGCAGGGCAACAATATGCTGGGACTTGGGAGGCAGAGAATAGATGGAGGCGGGGCCAGTTAGAGGTAGTATTTGCCGATTCTCCGAACTACTCAATATTTCTGCTACCGGTTCTCCAGAAACTGTCAGAACTGGCTGAATACCACCTACGTCTGCAGTAAAGTTATTTCAGAAGGATCACGATGAGTAGCGTCAGAATCTGGAACCAGTTGTGATGTCCTCTTCCATAACTCCTTTCCAATTCAAAGTACTACGGGCAGCTTTTAGAAGCTTGTTGTTCTCACTAGAAGTTTTGGAAGTAAAACTTGAAATGTCTGTGACACTTTGAGAAAACCCAGTCGGCTCACTGGGGCTTATTAAATACATCAGGGAGAACCCTACTTGTTCTGATGATGATGAAGAACAGCTCAGATAGTCAGAGTTTCAGTAGAAATGCCAATACCCTTCAGCACCACCTGAGTAATGGGTAATGTGGGACCCCTTAAAAACTCATGCCATTCATCTGAGTTTCCCCTTGTCTAGCACTGCAGTGGTACTTCCAAACGAGGAAATGGGATGCAATCAATGCAGGCAAATTTATAATCAAAGAGGAGCATCGGTGTCCAGTGTTATGAGAAATCTGACATTCAAATCTGGACCATCAAATCTGAGCCAACTGATGTTACTGAAAAAGCCATACAGTTAGAACTCTGCCTTGAGAATACCAAGGAAATGATACCAAGCAACTGAGTGGAGAAACCGCAAGAGGATCTCATTCAAGAGCATTGCTTGACTGACAGCATATTTTTGCCGATTGTGATGCATTTTAATAATCTTGGAGAGAAGATTGTTGAACTCCCAGATGTCATTAGGCACTTAGCAGCCAGCAGCATCAGCAACAGAGAAGAGCAGTTCCTTGGGAACCTGGGAAAAACAAAAATCTGTCTTTTGTCAGCTCTTCCTTTTTGTTTCAGACAAAAAGCCATGTGTATAGAGGTACTCTAGGCTAGTGGTTCTTAACCTGGGCGATATTGGTCCCCAGGGGGCAATTTCATTTTTCAGGGGGGCGATGGAACAAAAAGGGGCAATGTGGGGGCAAAGGAAGGGAAGGAGGGCGATATGGGGGAGATGGAGTGAGAAGTTTTGGGGACACTTTTGAGACTTTTTTCGGACAGGGAACCGCAGTATATCTGTTGTACAAAAACATCAGATTGCTCACTATTAGTGGATTGAACCGTGTTTTAAAATGTTCCTCCAGCTAGCTTCAGTACAGAACGCCGTACGTACATACGATGCGTGAATACGCATCGCTCATCTTCTATCACGCTACCCATTACATTTGTCACTCTGATTTTTGTTGTTTTCCTTCTGTAAAAATTTTCTTTGTGCCTTTTTAACCCTTTTTACAGTGTGCATGAATATATATTTTCCTTGAATCTTAATTTAGTTTCAGAGTTTTCGTCTTGAAATTCTTAGTTCCGCATTGCGGTTTGTTCTTATGCCTTTTTATATTTCTTTTTGTGTCTTAAAATTCACTAGTAATGAAATCATGAAATGTTACTGGTTTTTTGGGGCATTTCATTTTCTTGCAGTTGAATTTTGTTTTCAGTTGTCACTGCATTAAGTTTCTTGAATAAATAAATAATAATGAAATACATGTATCACGAAGTTTGGAGTAAAGTGAGGATGCCATCAGAATTTTTCACACAGTTGAGATATGGGAAAAAGACTTTGGATCAATAAATTATATTTATTATTTACTTTGAATTAATAAATTATTTGGATCAATATGTCCTGATGACAATTTTAAAGAAAACAAAAAACATGTTTGCATAAATTGAAGAATTATTTCCCTATGTTGTGATTGAGATGTTTAAGTTGGGGGGGGCGATGATAACTTCCTCAATGGCTAAAGGGGGATTCTTTCAAAAAGGTTAAGAAACCACTGCTCCTAGGCCGGGGATGTCAAACTCAAGGCCTGTGGGCCAGTTGCAGCCTGCAGGGGGGCTTAGATCTGGCTGATGGGGCTGCCCTGGAAACAGCAAAGGACCAGCCTGTGGTACCTCTGCAATGAAATGGAGCTCATGAGGGCCACGGGGGCCTCCTGAAGCTCTGTTTTTGCTGGCAGAGGGTTGCAGAAGCTGTCGCAGCCAGGGGTGGGATTCTACCAGTTCACACCTATTTGCAAGAACCAGTTGTTACATTCTAAGCAGTTTGGAGAACCAGTGTTAGAAGAAATTCCTGGCCTAATCTGTAAGAAGGCAGGAAGGAAACATTCTGGTGTTGCTTACAGAAACTGCCTCTCCGTTTACCCTTACTACATCTTGCAGGACTAGACATCCTGTCTCAGGAACTTCTCTGGAGTTTTTCCCCCTTTCCTGGTACTTTGCTTGTGTGGAGTGACCATTCAAAGTTACAATGGCACTGAAAAAGTGACTTATGACCATTTTTAACACTTATGACTGTTGCAGCATCCCCACAGTCACGAGAGGCCAGGCAAGGAGATGCATGCCTTGATGTAAGTGCGATGTGAGTGATATTGAGTTGGCCACACCCAGCCAATAACATGACCACCAAGCCGTGTCCACCCAGTCACATGACCATCAAAGCATGCCCACCACCTAAGCCACGCCCACAAGTCCGGTTGTTAAAAAATTTGAATCCCACCCCTGGTCGCAGCTGAAAATGGAGCTCGGGAATCCATTTACGCTGGCAGCAGAGGTGATATTCAGCAGGTCCTGATCAGCTCTGGAGAACCGGTAGTGGAAACTTTGAGTAGTTTGGAGAACCAGCAAATACCACCTCCACAGGAGATTTTACAGTATCTTTCCTTTGCCACACCCATCAAGCCATGCCCACAAAACCAGTAGTAAAAGAAAAATTGAATCCCACCACTGGCTGACAGAGTGCTTGGCTGCCACAGGCACCCCCAACACGAATGACATCAAGCTGCCACGCCCCACTCTGACTCCTGAAGTCAAATGCAACCCTGATGTGGCCTGCAATGAAATCAAGTTTGACACCTTTGCTCTAGGCCCTATAGAACCACAATGGGGTACTTTTTGGTACAGAAGTTGTTTTGATAATGTTAATTTGGAAGTTAGGTAAAAACACAGACAGAAGGAATGCACTGGATGTATTGTCCAATGTCACTGGTTGCTCTTTGAGGGCTGTGCTATGTCCTCAGGAAGGGAAAAGCTCTGACTTCCAACCAGATTTTGATCAGAAGAACATTATTTATTTAGAAAATTTACATAACTGTCTGACTCACTCACAGTGACCCCTCCAGTTTATGGCAATAAAACCTTAATTACAAAAGCCAATTAACATCCCCCACCCCAGGGCAACAACCAAAACAACCACTTGAGGGCATCCATATTATTCTGGGATCACCAGGCCACTGGCAAAATCATGTCTTTAGGCCCTTTCAAAAGAGTGTTAGGGTGGAGGCCAATCTTATCTCCACATGAATGATGTTTCCCAGGGAGGGAGTTACTATGGAGAGGGCCATGACAAGAGCTCCAGCAATTTGTGATCACATAGACACCGGTCTGTGAAGTACACAGATGTGCATGTGAAGCACTGCAGATGTTCAGCAGTGTTCCAATATCTCAGAGTGAGTCAAGCTGTTCTCCAAAGCACCTGAAGCTGGGACAAAAAGCAAAGGATGGAAACTAATCAAGGAGACAAGCAACCTAGAACTAAAAAAAAAAAATTCCTGACAGTTAGAACAATTAATCAGTGAAACAACTTGCCTCCAGAAGTTGTGAATTCTCCAACACTGGAAGTTTTGAAAAAGAGATTAGATAACTGAAGTAGTGTAGGGTTTCCTATCTAAGAAGGGGGTTGGACAAGAAGACCTCCAAGGTCCCTTCCAACTCTGTTATTCTACTCTACTCTACTCTACTCTACTCTACTCTACTCTACTCTACTCTACTCTACTCTATTTAAATAAGGCTCCCTATTTAATTTATTTTTATTTTCTATCAGTTTGAGACATTGGTTAGGATGTTGGGTTGATTATCGGCAGGCTCACGTTCAAGACCTGGTTGCTGCAGACGTATGGCAGGGTGAGTTCCCATCACTTGCTCCAGCTCTTGCTGACCCTGCAGTTTGAAAGCAGGCAATTATGAATAGATAGGTGGCTACCATTTTGCTGGTAATAACTTAATGGGGACATGAAAGGAACCCCCAACTGGGTGTCCCCCAAGCAACAGTGATGTCACTATGGAAGCTATAGAACTAAACATAGAAACTTAGTTTTCTCCAACTTGGCTAAAGCAAGCTGCTGGACATATTAAGGCAATATAGCATATCCCAAATGCATATCTATATTTAAATCCCGCTACATGCATTTTACAGTGAAAAGCCATTTTTAAATGGGGGCGATTTCAGGATCATGTAGAGAAATGGGAAGCAAGAAAAGGCAATGTTTGAAGACCCAGTTGTCCTATTCCATTTTTCATTAAAATAACCTTTGAATTCATTGGCGTGCAGCTTAATTGTTCAGTGCTTTCTGTTGAGAAGCTCCACTGAAGTTAACAAGAGACACATTGTTCACATTTATTCTAACAGGTTTTATGCAAAACAAAAAAAAATGCCATTAGATACGGTACCTAGATATTAAATTGGACTGATACTGTCCTTTTCCTACAGAAACATACAGCAAGCACAGGAGTGACTTAGGTAGCACCCAGAATTTACTCAAGAGGTCTGGAAAGCCACGAGGAGGGAAAAGAACCAAGAGAGACAGATGGGATTTCCCCATAATATCACCTAGATCAGTGGTGGCTAACCTTTTAGGGCTCCTGTGCTGATAATTGTGTGCTTGCTCACTTACACACACTAGCATGCCAGCATCCAGAAGGCAATGCGTGCACATGCGATTCCTCGCTTTGAACAGGGTTGCCAGATCTCAGCTTGGCTCTGCGGCCAAACTCAAGTCAAAATATGGCCAAATTCGGCCAAATTATTTTCTCTCAT